>VYZQ01052775.1:0-10171 GCA_013400655.1 Mystacornis crossleyi | reverse complement strand
CTCCTCCTCCTCCTCCCCACAGACCCTAAGGGAGCCAGAGCTGACTGACACAACTCTTTTCTGGGTGTCTAAAACCAAGCTAAATGATCCCAAAAGGACAAGTCTGCCATACCTCATGCTTGTCTTCACCTCTTCAATGGGGAAGATGACCGAGGTCAGCTCCAGGATGTGGGACCGACGGAGGTTTGCCAAGTGCTCATACTGGGTTTTCAGCTCGTAGGTTTTTTTCTCCACCAGGTCTCCCAGCTTCCTGTTGTGCCTCTGGATCTTCTCCTTCTTCTCCTGATGCCTCTGAGCCCTGCGACAATGCTTCTGGTTCTCCTCTTTAATCCTCAGCAGCCCCTCCGTGTCTGTGAGAACAGCAGCAGATGTTATCCCTTGGAAAAGGAGCTGGGAACTGCTTGTAGGAAAAGCTTGAGAAAAGCTTTATTAATATTTATGGAAAACAAGAGCCGTGGCAGCTTAAAACAGAAAACCCTGCTAAACTATTAACATCTTCCAGCTGCTCAGTGGTGCAACTTTTTAATCTCTTCTGAAGATCTCCAAAGACACTGCAATTGGGATTATTCTTTCCCTATCTTTTACCCAGCTATTTTTGGATTTGGAGCACAAAAGCCAAGATTTCCCACTTTAATTAAGCTCCTGAGGTAATCATACTGACAGAAATAGCCTGACTGTACATGTTTGCATCATGCTGGCCAAAAAAGCCCTGCCCTGCTTGCAGCCAGAATCAAGTGCAGATAGCATCTTCATTCACCATTTCTGGCACCCCTGCTGCTGTTAGTGTGGGTTATTTGGGCCTCACTCATGGATGTGCTCCTACAGCACTGGGATCCCAGCAGTGCAGGCTCCTTGTTTCCACAGGGAACGCTGGCTATCTCCGTTTCCACCTCACAAAATGGGAAAAGTGCTCATTGCTCAAGTGCTGCAACTGCCTGGATTCACTCCACATGTCAGGCTTGGAAAAATACCCTGCAAGAACACCTTGAAGCATCCAAGGTTGGGCCTGATGATCTTAAGAGGTCTTTTGCAACCCCGATGATCCTAAGATCTGCTGATTCTGCTGTGAAATAACTGGCTGTGGTAATGCTCCCACAAACACGGTGCTACAGAGAGTCAGCCACCTCTGTCTTTTAAAAGCTCAGGGAAAGGTTTCTTGTGCTCTCCCCAACTACGTGTTTGAAACTCTCCATGTGCCCTAGTTCGAAGTGTGCCTGCCCCTGCAGACACAGAGGCTGCTCTCTCTGAACATCAGGAATTATTTCCAGTCATCTGATCTGCTGCAATCCACGGTGTGGCTGGTGGGAAGGAAGATCTGGTATGTGGGAGATGCAAAGTCCCAAATTAAAGGAGGCGAGAATAGCTCCTCCATGCAGATAAGAACTAATAATCTTCAGGTTTATATAACATAAATAAGTGACCCCTGTTGGAGGAGCACTAGAAAAATCCACTTTTCTCTGAGCAGTACCAAGAATCCCTATGTGTCAGCTGCAATTCCCTTTTCCTTTCAGCAGTCCTGTAACATCAACGCAAAATCAATTAACACCTGCATTCATAATCCCAAACTCTCCTCTTGCATAAAGAACAAGAGACAGAGGAGGAGGAAAACGTCCATCTGTTCAATTTTCACATTCGTGCTCGGCTTGAAAGGCTCCTTTTCCAGAGTGAACTCCCTTCCCTGCAGGTCCAACTGCAATTATTTGGGAGCAGGGGAGACACTGCACTCACGTTTCCTCCTCAGCAGCCCCAGTGCACAAACAACTGTCCTGCTCTCTGCCCAGTGCCTCTGCTTTACGAGCCAGTTTATGAGGAGATTAAAAATCTGTCCCCAGGACTATTTCAGGACACCACTGTGCCCCACACACCTGCACTGCCTGATAAATGCAAGCCCAGGCACACTGATCTCTGCCCAGAGAGCTCTGCCAGGCGTTTGCAAGCCTGTCTCCTTGAACTGCTCTGCACAGAAAGAAGGCAAACACACAGGTTTTTAAAATATTATTTTAAGCACCATCAATTACTGAGGTCTCCAGGAGAGTCAACTCCAAAAGCAGGAACCCAGTGTTCTAGAAATTGTTCTTATTTCAGAAAATTAAACTATGCCATGTCCAAGAGAAGATAAACAACCTTTTCACACTTTTTAATGTGGCCCGAGAGTGACCAAGTTGGTTTCCTGATCTGTTTGGCTACTCACAGCTAGAATTCATTTCTGGTCTCTCTCCAAAAGCAACTGAGCTAACAATAGGTTAGTTGGGCAACAGTCAGCTCAGTTTTTAGGTTAAATCTAACCAAATTCACTGTGAATCAAAAGAAGTTGCAAAAGTTGCAGATAATAAATTCCACAGAAGAGCAGGAAAATGGAGAACTCCCCTCCCTGGTTGGTCCCAACACTCTGCCACCTTCAGAGCATTTTGGGAAAAGATGACTAATTCCTCAAAGTCACTTTGATTTCCTCTTCTCCTTTCTTCACAGGCTAAAGACAAAAAGTCATGATCTCCATAATAATAACCTTTTATCTACTGAAAAGCTTGTTTTTCTTCAACTTCCTCTTCTCTAAACCAAACATGAACTTTCTTAGCCATTCTTTCTGTTTCATTTCCAATATTCAGACTTTCTGCAGGTGATTTGTATCTTTGTTAAATTGTTTAAATTGGACACCAGCCTTCCACTGAAGCAACAGCAATACCTGGCACAGCAGGGATAACTGCTTCCATCTTAAATACAGCACTTATATTAGTTAACCCAGAAAGAGGCCTGAGCCTTTCTGGAGCACCACGAGATTGATAATTTTTATTTAATTTGCAATTCCCCAGATCCCTTCCTGCCAAATCTCACCACCATCCCCCACTCTGGGTTTATGTTTCTCTTTACAACAACGTGTACCTTGATTTCGTCCTTTTCAGGTGATGTTGTCTATTTATCTGCCTGATTTTGAACTTGGTCCTGGTCTCCACAGAAGTCATTTCACCATCCAGCCTGGCTTCCTCCATTCCACCCTCTATGCTACTGAGCTATTATGGGAAGTACTGAAGAGAACTGGGCCAGGAACTGGCTCCTGCTGAGCTCCACCTGTCTCACCTCCTCAGTTTGACCAGAGTCACTGCTCTTTGAATGCAGCTTTCCTAACCTTTTGTGATGACCTTGCAGGGGCTACACCCAGAGCAAGAGTCTCATTTTGCTCACAAGACAGCTTCAGGCAGTGCCCAAATCCAAGTTATGTGCAACTTCTGCTTCATCCTCCAGTGTGCCTCTTGTTCCCCAGACAAGGGGTTGATTTGACATGAATATCATAACCACGACATAAATAACAAAACGTGAATTTCACATGAATATCACAACCAAGTGGTGCCTATTTTTAACCACCTTACCTTCCAGCTACCAGCAAAGTCCCCCCAGGTCTGTAACAGGATGCCTGTGTCATCAGTTTGAGGCTCTTCCTTCCTGCACCCTTCGAAAGCAGGTACTGTTCTCAGCTTCCTCACACACCCTCACCCCCTCTTGTGTTCCCAAGTGCTCCACAAACTACTTCAAGCTTGTTCCTTGGGTTCCATAAAGCAAATATGTAGCTGTCTGTGTCCTTTCCTTAGCCTGCAGCCCCCTCTTGATGTAAAATTTAACCAGGCTAAGCAGCCGATCACCTTTTTTTTGTAGGAAGA
The DNA here is from genome assembly GCA_013400655.1 of Mystacornis crossleyi. Taxonomy (NCBI): domain Eukaryota; kingdom Metazoa; phylum Chordata; class Aves; order Passeriformes; family Timaliidae; genus Mystacornis; species Mystacornis crossleyi. The sequence continues at coordinate 6,518 of VYZQ01052775.1, read as the reverse complement.
GGAAGCAAAGGCAGCACTGAATGCTTCAGACTTCTCTGCACTGTTATTTGCTCTCTTTCCTGTTAATTAACACACCTGTCTACTCCTTCACCTTTTCTTTATCATACATTTCCTATTGTTACTATCCATCCTCCTTATTAATTACAAATCATTTTGCATCTCAGCCTTTTTTTGATTTTTCACCCCAAGCCTGTGCTAATCCTTTATGACTATTCTCAGGTTATGCCTCTGCTTCCGCTCTCTGTATGGCTCCTCTTGAATTTCAAAAGCCATAAAAATATCCCAGATTCAATCAATATGTTTCTGAATATGCTTCCTCTATTTCCCTTGCACACAGGTTGCAAGGAGAGCTGCATACTCTCTTCTGAAAAATGACCTGGCAAATTTAGTGTAAAACAATCTGGCGAGTTTCAGAAACTGAGGTTTCTGAATGGAGCAACTCTCCAGCCTACACCACATTTCAGTGACTCTTGCTCAAGTAGGATTTTAGGATTTTCAGACAGGTGTGGGTTAAAATTCAGCAGTTTCATGAAATCTGTGACAGCTGCAGAGCTGTTTGCTCCTCTTTATCAAGAGGAAGTGATCAGAAACACTACACTGAATGAAGCCATCCCCAGGGACACAGCCAGAGTCACAGGCTGCTAAGCATTTGCTCTTAAAGCTGTTGCAAAACCATCTCCATCCAGCTGAATAATGTCTGCTGTTTGCTAATTAAAACCCAAGCATAAAAAGGCCAAAATCCACTCACCGATTTGCCTTCAAGTTGATTTAGGAAGCGACGGTTTGGAAATTCACCATTTTTAAAAAAAACTAACGCTCAAATTCACCTCGATTGATTTTTCACTCTAAGGCACAGGGAGTTTTCCCACATCACAAAAGCACAGGCATTACTCACGTCTTGTCATTTCATCATTTTCTTTGCAAATGGTCTGTTTCAGCTGCTCAATCCTCATCTTGCAAGACATTATTTTCCATCTCTGAAAAAGAACATTCAGCAACTCTAGGGCACAAACGACTTCAAACACGCTGGACTAATGATTAACAACAAAGCCAGCAGCTTTAGAGCAAAAGTATCAGGATGCTCTTGAACGGATCAAACATAAAATATTTCATACAGTGTTTTGTGCATGGAAGAATGCCACAAACAAAACGAGTGCCTAGTATAAAGTCAATCGGTAAAATAAGTTATTGAACAAGTATCTAGTGAGAAATGAAAAATTCAGACAGCTTGGAACACTCTGCTTGCAGAGCCCATTTCAGTTTTGCTTACAACAGGCTCTTTGGAAAGCAACACAATGCCCTCAAGGTAAACTGTAACTTTAAAATATGTGATCTAGGAATTCAGAGAGTTTAAAAACCATGGGACACTTGGAGCAACTCACCAGCTGATCAGTTATTTCTTTCCCTTCCATGGCCTTCAACACACTAGAGGAAAAAACATGATTGAAAGTTTTATGACTATCTGGACTCTGTCTGTCTCCAGCAACAGCGTGTTAAAGAGACTGTTTCCTTTTATGAGATCTCTTAGCTTTTATATCAATTTAATAAATACAACTTACTGTTTTTGGAATTCTCTCTGTTTGGTTTTAAGATGCATCAGCCTTTCTTTCTTGTCTGAAAACCTGGAAGAGATTAAATTCTTTTATTGATATTTTGCACAATTACAGCACTGTAAGTTGTCTGAAAAAGATAATAAAATTGAAGCTTGGGGATTCTCCAAATCTCAGCTATCTGTCTTCATCCTGGGAGGCAACGGCTAAATGTATAAAACTCTTGCAGAATTCCAGAGCATGTGTCTCACTGGAATTGCAACAGAACCTCTAAGCTGGAGAAACATCAGAGTGTTGAATTATCAAACTTGTAAGCAAATTATTGCTACTTCTAGATTTACAGCTTAGCAAGAGCAGTATTTTGTGCCTTACAAAAAAAACATAGAGTCCTTCAAAAGCCTTCAGTCACTGGAGAAATTAATAGTACTATCTCACATAGCCCATGACCCAAAAGTCTGCTTCAGCTCTGCTTCACTGGATTCTGGGGTATGGAAACTGCAGAGAACTGATCAGAAAGGAATTTTTTTAGGATTCATCATCCTGTGTTTCCACCCTTTGAGTACACAGAAGCCACATTCTGCCCCCCTTATTGTCCCACAATCATTCTCTTTTCCTCTGCAACATGTAGAACTGACAATTTCATCCTAACAGAGCTGTGATATTTTCAGAGGCCCCATCCCTGGAAGTGTTCAAGGCCAGGCAGGACGGGGCATGAAGGTGTCCTTAAGGTCCCTTCCAGCCCAAACCACGTGATTTTATGATTTTACCCTTATTTCAGGGATATCTAAGCTTTTTTTAGAGAGAATAGTACACTGAGCCTTGACAAGATGACATCTTGGGCTTCCCCTCTCTGTTACTCTGCAGATCTGAATTCAGGTAAAGCTCCAAAATGCTTCACTTTTTCCCTCTGAGTGCTGAAATCTGAAAGCCTGGTGACTGCCTTTGGATTCCGAGAGCGTGTAACCACCCTTCCAGATGACATTAGCATTAGAACAACAAAACCACCGGCTGCTGCTTCTGCAGTCCAGCAAAAATATCTGTTTTCCTTCCAAAACAAACCGAAACCAAATGCAGGTGCTCGGCATAAAAGCCAGAGGCCACACGTGAGCCGGAGGAATGTGGTGCAACTGGAGCCCAGCGCGTCCCCTCTTCCTGCGTGTCCTCGCCCCAGGAGCCACCGTGGAGAGGACAAAAGGCACTGCCCGAGCCTCCTGCTTCCCACAGAGCAGTGCACACCTACTGCACCCCGACCTTGGGCTGCCACCAAAAACCCCTCGGCCCAGACACACAGAGCTCAGCAGCCACACAGAGCGAGCGCGGGGGTCATTTGGCAGCTCTCGGCTTCAGAGCTGGATTAATGGGCACAGACTCTGACTGGACAGAATTACCCAATTCCCGTCCATCACATCAGCAAAAAGTTGCAATGATCTGTCAAAGAATACAGGAATAAATTAAGTTCTGGCCGTGGAGGGAAGACAGGAATATTTGTGAAAGCCTGTGGAAATTGCAGCGCTTCGGCAGCGATGGCAAACTGCTCCTACCAACTTCTCCAGCAGGTTTCTCCTAAGCAAACATTTCCATTCCTTTATATAGCTCTGATTTCAATTGCATTGCATCCTGCAACTCGTTTTTCCTTATATATCTTTAGCCTTTCAATTTGGCAAAGAAACAAAACTCGGGATGAATTATTATGGGAACTCCCATAAAATGTAAACTGAGAGGAGAGCACATCTCGAATTACCCATGAAATGTTTCTCTTTCCTCAAGTCTTACCACATTAAGGTGAGATTTTTCTGTGGTTACCTGGCTTTTTTAGACATATTCATGATTAGGGAGAAGCAACCAGACAGAGGGGCTTCCTAATCTACAGGAGTTGATTAATGCTCAAGGAGTTGAGGGCACTACACTCACTGTAACTCCCTTGCTGCAAAAAGTCACAATTCCTAATCATAACCCAGGGCCTGGAGAAATTAAGACAGGCTCAGACGTCACAATTACATTGTCTTTGGCTTCTGCCATCTGCACACACAAAGCAAAGCAGTTCAGTAGTCTGGGAAACACACTCTGAGAATTTATGCACATGACAGGCTGGAGGACACTCCCAGGAGGAAGAAGAACCTCCGAGCTGAGACCAACATCAAGACGCCAGCTTGGCTCTTGAATATACAACACATTACTCATGAAGAGAAGAATGTCAGTGACTGCTTTACTGGAGGACTTCTGGACTACTCATCCTTAATTGTAGCTCTCCTTCAGTAATTAATCTTAACAGCTCCTCAGTCTCTCCCCCTCACAGATACGGGGTGTGATTTCTGCCAGACAGATGAAAAAACTTCCAATTTTACTGTAGCTCTTCTAAAAATTAGCACACAAAATAGTCCCATGAAATCTGAAATAATTAGAACATGAAATTGGTTGTCTTTGTATAAGGAAAATTCACAAGAAAATTCTAAAAATAAACCACTGTTGGATACAACAGGCGATGCTAGCTTTCTTCATATTTACCTAGGAAGATAATGATCCTTTTCCCTCCTCTGTAACACTTCAAAAAGACAAATGGGAGGCCCAAGTGACCCCAAACACTTCCACATTCTGAATTTCTCATGCCAAGCCACTCAGCAAAGCCCTTGTCACGACACTCCTCCAGCACTGGCTGATCTAAAATTAACCCAGGTACTACTAGAAGGCATAAAACAAACAGATAAATAAGGATGGCTGTAAACTCCAGCTGAAATCCAGCCAGGGAACTGTCCCTGCCCGGCTTTGGGCTCAGTGGTGCCTGGCCACCCTTTAAAACATCTCCCCCTCTGCCAGGGCTCACATCACAAGAAATTCAGAGACACTCACAACAAGCAAACAAAGAAAACAGACCTCTTCCCCACTCTTACATCAGTCATTCCAAATACTGATTAGAGTATTTCAGGAAGAAATGAAAATAATTCAGGAGCAGTTTAAAAATATTTCAGAATATTTTTAAGAAAATATTTCAGGAGCAGTTTAAAAATAATCCCATTATCCTCAAAACCCAAGAAGAAACCCAAGCTTTTGTCCCTACACAGAATGTTCCTGCTGCCATCAAGGATATTCAGGTTGTTCACACTGTGTTATTCATATAGGTGTGCTGTTCCTTTCGTTCATTAAAATAAATTTGCCATTTTTAATGAATTGCACTACTGCAATTCATTCACGGCAAAGTTCTGAGCAGCAGGAGAAACAAAGCCTGGGGAAATGGTGTGTATAGGAAGGTTGAAGGTTGATAAAACAGCAGTGATCCCCACAGATGGAACCGTGATGTCCAGGCACGGGGAGGGGAAACAACAGGGGAAAAAAAAAAAAAAAAGAGATTTAATTCTTGCAGTTAAAAAACACAGTGTAAATAAACAGGAGCTTTTTCAGCCACAGACAAATGGGGCAGTGAAAGCATCTCAGGAGGATGCAGTGACAACTGGCAGACAGAAAAGCTGATCCTGTCTCATGTGAGCAGTTAAAGAAGGTTTTCTCTTACACTGCTGCTTCTTTATGACTTCATTTTTCTGATGCGCAGAGACTTCTTAAACCTTGGTTAATACAGAACGACTCTAACAAAGGCTACAATTGAATTTCTATAATTAAACCTGATATTCAGCCAAAAACTTAGGCTACAAAAGAGACAGGAAAAAACCCCAAACTTGGTTTACATTCCAAGCTCCATATCCAATCTTGTCACGGAATGTGCAGAAAACCCCAAGCAGTCTCACACAACCACACGTTTTCCACCTGTTTTAGAAAGACTAAATATAGTTTGTGGTTCTCCAACACAGCTTTTTTATATAAAAAAACGGAAAGCCCATCCTAAGGTCTCAGTTCTGGAAGCTGACTCACACTGGCTGACAGCCTTTTGCCACTCCGTGGATGCTGATGGCTGAAAGGCACCACAGTCCCCTTGTTTCTGAGGACAAAAGGAGCCTTTCGAGCGAGGACACCACCACCCCACACGCTGCTTGCCACCTTCCCAAAATAGCTCCAGGAATCAGTCCCAACAGCTGCTAACGAAGCTGAGATCGAGGGACCAAGAACACGGTGCCAGCCAAGAATCAGAGTTATTCCAGGCATGGCACTGGAAGACTTTTTAAGAATCTGGGATGGACACGCTGTGAACATCTGAGTCATATCATGAGGAAATTTGTTTATGGGCATAGCACTCATCCAGCCTCCCTCACGGAGAGCCAGCGCTCCGAAAGGAGCAGGACGGCACACGATGAACTCAAGTGGAGTATTTTTTGTAATCCTAGAGGAAGGGGTGTCCGCGCTTACGGCTATACACACAACAAAGTGTTTATTTTCTTTCTTACACACCTTCCTAATTTTGCTTAAGGATTTAGCAAACTCCTGTTTCAAGGCGTGTTGCCGAAAATAGGTAACCCACTTGAAATAACTCACTGCACGGGTCTCGCTCTGTGCCCTGAACTGTCTGGAGCTTCTGTGGCTACATCGACACGGACTCATCTGCTGAGAGCTGCCCCTGACTGAGTGAAAGTCAGGGTGATCTCTTCATTATCATTTAAACTATTATTATTTCAAGGCTCGTACCCAGGGTACTGCTGTGTCCGCCCCCAGCCCCGGGCTGGGCCCGGCCGCCCCCGGAGCGTTCCCCCGCCCACACCCGGAGCCCCCCGAGCCCCGTTCACCTCCCCCGACCCCCGGGACAGCGGGGAAGGGGCACAACCCGGCCCCTCATCCCCCTGTCCTGAGGCACAGCCCGAAGGGCCCCCGAGGCACAGCGACCCGCGGCAGGGCAGGGAGAGGCCGTCCCGTTCCCCTCAGCGCCGCCGGTACCTCTCGGAGTCGCGCCCGTCGAAGAAGACGAAGTCGCCGCTCTGGACGCACTTGGCGCAGTTGAGGCGGCGGCGCGTGGTGTTGCAGAGCGGGCACCGCTCCACCGCCACGTAAAGACCCTCGGCGTCCTCCTCGGCGCCGCGTAGAGCCCCG
>VYZQ01052771.1:0-25485 GCA_013400655.1 Mystacornis crossleyi | reverse complement strand
TTCCTCTGGACCTTCTCCTTTCCTTGTGCTGTGATGCTGAGTTGGCTGAGGTTGAAAAGGCAGATTGCAAAAGTAAAGGTATTTCTTGCTTTAACTGGGAAGGATGGGGAGCAGGAGAGGATCACACTGTCCTGTCACACGGTGTGGCAGAGATCATCCATTCCTGCTAGCCACATGTTAGAGAGCTGTGAGTGAAAAGAAAGAAGATATCCTTGTGATAATTTCTTTCTGTACTTGACAAACTGAGTATCAGCAATGCTTCCTTTCAGAAACCACAGACACCTTTCTCACCATCTGAGATTCAGCAATCTGAGAACAGTTGGACCCAAAAGATTTCTCTCTTCCTTAGATTGGTTTAATCCCAAGTGAACTCCTTGGCTTCTTTTTCTAGACATGACCTTTGCCCATCACTGAAAATTTGGGCCCACAAACATCAGCTTTTACAATCTGAGTAATTCCCTTGGAAATGGGACCCAGTTTGGATGCAGCTGTAATATTAATGGCCTGGANCCACCTTTCTCACCATCTGAGATTCAGCAATCTGAGAACAGTTGGACCCAAAAGATTTCTCTCTTCCTTAGATTGGTTTAATCCCAAGTGAACTCCTTGGCTTCTTTTTCTAGACATGACCTTTGCCCATCACTGAAAATTTGGGCCCACAAACATCAGCTTTTACAATCTGAGTAATTCCCTTGGAAATGGGACCCAGTTTGGATGCAGCTGTAATATTAATGGCCTGGAGCTGCACAGCTGTTCCTGTGCTGTCACCTGGCGTGTGTGTGCCCCTTAAGACAGTGTTAAAGAGGACAAAGAATTTCTAGTCTCCCGTAAATGCACCTTTCGGCAGGACTGCTCACTTGGAAATGAAGCAGGTTTGTAAGCATTTCCATATCTGGGCCATAGCAGGACCCAGCAGTGCCTTGCAAGCAGGACTGGAGAATAAATCATCTGGTTGAGCCTACAGGAGGAATGTGAGTCGACAGAATGAAAATAAATGCCCAGTGTGAAGCCTGGCTAGGACAGCTGACTGAGTCTCCTGTATTTTAAAAAAAATGCTGTGGGGTCCCTAATGGGCTGGGCTTTGGCTTTGCACTTCAGATGAGAGGGAAGGTGAGTTCTCAGGGCAGGGAAGGAAAGCAAACTGTGTATCTGGAGTCAGAGGTGGCTTTTGAGGCCATAAATGATTGCAGGGTGAGCTTGTCCATTGGGAAGAGCCTCTGAGCTTTGACCTGAGCGAGGTAGCAAGGAGTTGGAATCATGTGGGACCCTGTGGGAAAGAAAGAGTGATGATGTGACCGGAGGGAAGGAAGCTGCAGGAGAATTGGTTTGATGGGAAAAGTTCTCCGGGGTTTTGTTGTTACCCTCTGAGCTTGAGTCACTATGAGAGGAAGGAGCTGTGTCTTTGCACAGCCTTAGTTTTAGCTCTTAAGTTTTGTGAGCGTGGCCGCTAACATGGGTGGAAACAAATGTGTGTAAACATGAAAGCGTCATCCTTTGAGTGAGGGTTGAGCACCGTGTCTCATTCCAGAGACTCTGGAAGCTAAATTGGAGGAGACAAGATGTAGCAGAAGTAGCAAACGAAGTGGAGCAGGTGTTTCCAGCCTGCGTGTGCCTCAGTCAGTCTCCTTCTCACCGTTGCACAACCAACCTTCTGCTCCCGCCCATGGCGTTGAGGGTACAGTGAGATGTTGGACAACCCCTGGGTTCAAGGTGGAGGTTGCAGATCTTTTTCTTGATAGTTACAAAGCAAGTTTACAAGAAGCATTCATGTTATGAGCTGCTTCAACTCTTGTCTTGAGTTTCTTCTGGTGAAAAGCATAACCAGGGTGCTTTCCAGTTGTCTTGATGCCTCTCAGTGCAAGGAAAGAAAAATTATGAAAATAATGGAAGTGTAATCCAATTTATTTCTTTAATCAGTTCCGCTTGGTTGAGAGCCAGAGAGACTTGCAGTGAATGGAAATCCACCCTCAGTTATTTTGATGCTCTGCTAGAATTGGAATGTGTGTGTTGGTGACTTAAAACAGTGACAGGATTGTGGGTTCCTGTGCCTCTGTGCCACTGAAAGCTCTGGTGTGGATTTTACAGTAGTTCCACTCTCAGGGTTGCTGAGGGAGTGTCTGGGCTAAGACCTCGTGTATTTCAGGAATAAATTCCTGAGCTGAGCTGTGAATCTCAATGGTTTTGCTCTCCATTACGAGTCTGTGGCTCGTTCCACGCTGTGTTTCAAGGTAGGAGAAATAGTAATTTTTTGTCTTTGTGGCTTCAGTGTTTCAGAGCTGAAGATGGAGACGGTGTTAGCCAGCCTGATGAAGGATGATCGCTTCAAGGTGCACAGACCAGGAAGCAAGGTGAGTTCTTCTGCTGCTTCGGAATCGCTCCAGCGTTCACTCGCCAGTTAAACATCACAAGTGTTCCTGCCTTAGCGTCTGTCTTTACACCCATGATGTCAGGCACTGTAAATAATTATAAAACTACCTAATATCACAGTTTTTCAGTCTTTTGTTGTTCCCAGATAGCAGCTGCTTGCTAACTCTTCAGCAAAGATCTTTGTAACAGACAGGGAAGGTTTGTGGATGCAAAAGCTCTGTGTTTTTTCCCACACAGTGTTTCTGGTTTTGCTGTGTTTTCTGCACTAAAATACTGTTGGACGTGACAAATGGCTCCAAACTTCTCTGAAGAAACGAGGAAAATGCATTTGGTGATGCATTACATAGTGGTTTTTATCATCTATATTTGCTTGGAGCCTAAAACAAAGCACCCTGAGTTGACAGGCACCTTTTTATTGACTTGGGCAAGCTTCGGGTCTGCCTTCAAGTTGCTAATTCACAGAATTCACTCATTTGCAATTGATGTCTCGGGCGTTGCTGCGCTCTGGCAAATTAAATCCTGCAAGAACCTGCATTTTGAATGGAAGTCAAGAATGTGTCAAGCATGATGCAGCACACGCTCTTTTTCCCCTCTTGTTGCTGTTTTTCCTGCTCATGCTTTTGTTACCCCGTGCCTGCGGCGCCTCGTTCCCGGCGCTGGCTGGTGGGAGCCGTGGTGTTCCTGGGAAACACACTTGTGAACGATGTGCAGTGTTCCTGCACGCCCTGCACCTCACAGGAAGCCAGATCTGAGCTCAGCTGAGATGCAACTCTGTTTAAAGCTCTCTCCCACCACTGTTTTTGGCTGAAATCAGGCTGGAATGTGTGTTTTAAATGTCTGGATCATGCCCAGGATATGACCTCTTAACCAAGTTTAATTGTGCTTTGTTAATGCAGAAAGTATTTTAGATAGTGCTGTGTATAAACACTTTCCTTTTCTCCCAAATGTGCTTATGGGGGGGGTAACTTCAGATTTCCTTTGCAAACTTCTTCAACAGTTACACTTATGCAGAAACTGTACTCTAAATCTGTTACTGATGTGGGACAGAATGTTCTCTGTTCTGGACTGGGTGACAAATGCTACTTCATGAGAAGTGGGCAAAAAAGAGAACACGTTTTGTTGTAGGAAATTATGATTTAAGTTTTGAAAAGTGGCAGGAGAAAATGCCTTTTTAGCAACAAAAACTTAACCAAGCCTGCTTGCTACCAAAACTGCTCAAATCGGTATTTCTGCCATGCTTTCAAATTGTCAAACGCTCTCCACATTTAAGCACAGAATTTTTTTAATACTCTTCTTTTGTCTTTCTCCTTTTCTTTCCAAAAAGCTCTAAACCCAGCCCCTCTTTGAAAGGAGCAGTTGCTGGTTTGGCTCAGCAGTGCTGCCAGGCAGGCCCTGCCCTGTTCCCCTGGAGAAACTTGCACACAAGGACTTGGTTCCTTCTGCTTTCAAAGGTGGGATTAAATCCCTCTTTTCCCTCTGACATCAAAGCGAGTGGGATTTTTCTGTTGACTTCAGTGGAGCTGAGATCCAATCCACTGTGGCTGTAGGATGGTTTTAATCTCCTGCAGGAATTTAGAAATACAGAATAACCAGGTTTTATGTGACTCAATCTGAAAGAATTGGGATTTAGGAATAGAGTTTCCCTTCATGGGAAAAGTTCTGTGTCATTTAATGAGGATGAAATTGCAGCAGTTCTATCAATATGGAACAAACTCCTTCAGGACTTACTTGGAAAATACATGAAATGCACTCCAGGACTCATTCTGTTTGTTAGCCCCATGTTTTACACTGCCATGGAGGCTCTGAGTGGTCAGCTCAGAAGCTGCAGGGGCATTTCCCAAGTTCTCAGGAGGGTTAATCTCTACGAAATTCCCCAAGTTTGCCACATGGGCAGTACAGTAAGCTGGGAATGCAGTGGGGCATTGTGTGGGACAGAGGGGATCGAGGAGGTGTCAGGAGGAGCTGAGCCTGATCCCGCTGGGATGTTGCCTTTGGAGGGAGGTTCGGCTCTGCTGCTCAGCCCTGCCTGCTCTGAGTCATGTATATATTATAGTCCTGCACACAGGAACCTCATTATGATGCTCTTCAGTTCTCATTGCCTCAACTCGAGTCCATTATAAGTACCACGTTGGAACTTGTATTTTTTGGGCTTCTGTGTGCAGCCAGGGAGCAAGCTGAAGTGCCTGTAAAATGTATATTTTATATTTAGGTATATGAAATATATATGTGGCTATGTCTGGGCGTGTGAATGTTCACCTGCCTACAAAGAGAATAAATTTGATCTTTCAACTTTTATGGAGGGGGGCAAGGGGGACTTGGTGAGTTCTAGAGAAGGTGTGTGGAGGTTAGTAAAAAGTTGTTATTAAAACAAAATCCTTCATTTTGTTTTGAAGTATAATAGAAGCAGGAGATGTTACAGCCAGGCTTTTTGGTGGGTTTTCCTCATCTTTTTTTTTTTCCCCTCCTGTTTTAAGAATGAACTTTCCTACCTCAGTCTAGTCTTACTGTGTTTCAATTTTTTTTTTCATTATCATGTTCTCTTAATGAAATCAGAAGTTTTCAGTACTTATCCCAACCTCTCAAACCTAAACCCTGGAATTTTTATCACTGGAAGTTTCCTTCTTCTGACAGAAATCCGTGTGTCTTGTACTGGTAGAGTTGGAATTTTTGGGAGTTTCCCTGATGTCTCAAACTGGTTGAATCCTGACTTTTTTCCCTTGCATTTCTTCTTTTAGCTTATAAATATTGGTATTGTCCACAGTCATTCTGCCAGTGGTTTGGGAGCTGCCAGAACAGGCGTTTAAGGAATCTCAAGGTAGAAGAAGTTCTCCTATCCCACTGTTTCTCCACACTGGCAGCAGTGCTGCCTATTTAACAGAGGGAACAAATTTAGATAGGGAGCAGACCAAGCAAACCTCTGGGGCAGGCTTTTATCTTTGGAAAAATGTGTAAGGTCTCAAATCAATTGTCCTGCTGGTTCAAACCAGGATTAAAGCTTGCTTGTGTGAGTGAAGCACATGGAATGGCTTCCATGCCCTTCCAGGAGCACTGATTTATTTGATCTGTCCAGACACTCAATCGTGGGCAGGTTTTATTTTCACAGTTTGCCTCTGAGTCAGTTTTAAATTTAGATTTTTTTTTTTTAATTGGGGTGTGGGTTTTTTTGTTTTTTAGATCAACCTCCCTGGAAGACAGGAATCAAACACAGGGTTTTTTCATGCCCATTAGGGTGCAATTTTAAAATGAGATCTGTCTCAAGGGTCTGAAGTGGATAAAAGACAAGGTGGAGATGGGAGGAGGGGAGAAGCTGTTTGCCGAGGACATTATGTTTCCTACCATTTGCTTTTTTTTTATTTATATCTCTTGCACTGGCCTCACACTTTGGAAATTATGCACCCAGTTTTTTATCCCTTCTTTTTGTCTTTTTTTTTTTTTTTATTTTCCCCCAGCACCAGGAAGAAGAGATGCCTCATTTTGAAACCTAAAGGGGGGAATAAGAAAAGTCCTTTGTAATATATTGCCATATTATCACTAAATCCCCTGACAGTTGTGACACAGAAGCAAGTCACCTGTCACTTAAGCTTGAGGTCTCTTTAATTTTCTCCTGGAATTCGCACCAGGCTGTCTTTAATTTGAGGCCTTTATTGGAATTCTGAAACCTTTCTGCCTCCCCGGTGCTCAGATCTATTCTGAGTGCTGTTACAGAATGTATACAATAACCAACACAGGGATTCAGAGGGGGCTGAAGCACTGTTTATTTAACACTCTGGAGGGATTTTCGTGCTTATTCGGTCCTGGCTACCCGGCTTTCAATATCGCTTTGACAACCGTTATGCCCTTCTCATTAATTTTAAACAGTTAAAACACAGGAAAAAGAGAAAAAGTTTTCATTATTAAAGTGCTTTACTTTTTAATAACAGAGGATTCTGTCCGCCAGGGGAAAGGGCAAACCTCACTAATTTCACATTCATATTAAAAAGCGCTGGGAAGGTGACACTTGGTGCTGCCAGGAGGCTTAACAAAAGGAAAGTGCTGGGGGCCGGGAGGAGCAGGCAGGGAGAGAAAGTTTTGTGTTTCACGTCAGTGGAAACTTGGTAGTGACAACAAGGAGTGGCCACTTTAGGGAGGCAGCTGCACTTGGGGCTCATTAAACCTCTGCAGAAGCCCCTGAGCCAGGGACGGTCTCAGCTGATGGACAGGGGCACACCTGAACTCAAAGGCACCTGTGAGTGTCCAGAGATGGGCAGCAAAGCTGGGGAAGGGTCCAGAGGGTAAATCCATGTGAGGAGCAGCTGAGGGAGCTGGGGTGGCTGAGCCTGGAGAAAAGGAGGTTCGGGGAAGACAGCACCCTGACAAGAGGGTGCAGCCGGGTGGGGGTCAGGATCTGCTCCCGGGGAGCGAGGACAGGAGGAGAGGACACAGCCTCAAGCTGTGCCGGGGGAGGTTCAGGTTGGACATCAGGAATAATTGGTTCGCTGGAAGGGTTGTCAGGCATTAGAAGGGGCTGCCCAGGGAGGTATGGAGTCCCCATCCCTGGAGGTGTTCAAGTGAAACTGGACGTGGCACTCAGTGCCGTGATTTGGTTGACAAAGTGATGATCGGCTGAAGGTTGGAGTCGATGATCTTGGAGGTCTTTTCTGACCTAAATGATGCTGTGATTCTGTGAGCTGGGTTGTGAGCCCTTCTTGAGGGGATTGAGAGAGCAGAGACCAGAAATCTGGGAGACTTCATGTGTTAAAATAGCCAGGCTGTCTTTGGACGTGCAGGTGGACAATCAGTGCAGGCGGTGAGTGAGCAGGAGCTCCAGCCCCAAGTGTGTTGGATTTGTTGAGGAATAACCCAGTGACTGGAAGCTGTGGGATCCTGAGTTCCGGAGAGGGCACAGTGCAGGGCGTTTAAACTACATTTGAGGCCTGTCTCTGGGCACATTTGCTGTTGGGTACAGAGTGGCACATCTGGGACAGCAGAGCGTTTTGTGTCGGGTGCTGGCAGCCCCCACGGTCACCGGGGTTTGTGGTGTCAGGGGGATGCAGCTCCTCTGGACTGGCAGCAGCGCGGAGGAAAGAGAGTTTGCAGCATTAGCATGCAGATCTGCCAGAGAAGAACAACAGGATTGCTGCCTTGGCACAGCCTCCCCCAGAGTCCCGGGGGCTGGGAGTTTGTATTCAGTCGGCCCTGCTCGGATGAGGGGTCTGACCAGGACCAAGTTGCTGCCTTGGATCTGGCGCTCTTGCACTTGGATGCCAGTTCCTGTCTGAGTAACACTGGAGAACTGTGGCCCTTTTCTGGGAGAGGAGCACATCCACGGATGCTTGGCTTTGCACTTTGCTGTCAGCTTTCCATCAAAAACTTCGCTGGTTTTCTGGTCCACGTTTCCTTTCTCTGCCCTTCGAGAGGGAGAGAGCTTCTCTTCTCGTCCCAGTAACAGCTTGCTCCCAGGAATGTTTGTTTTCCATTTCCTGAACTACATCCTGCAGTCTGATCCCAGGAAAGCTGGAACACGTGCAAAATTGCCCTCTTGGCCTGAGGAAGTTTATTCTGTCGTGCCTTTGGTGCAAGGGGCCTGTCCTGTTCTAGAGGAGCCAAGTGATGGCAGCTCCAGTCAAATATGATGTGTTGACAGTGAGAAAACTTCACGTAGAAATCCATGCTGGAATTCATGAGAAGTTCATTTGGTTGCCCTTGTTCAGGGGTGCTGAATTTGGTCTCTTCTCTGGAGCCTGGGGGTGAATGTGGATTTCATGGTCTCCTGCCCTGGGTGTTTTGGGGAAGTGCACAGGGGGACTTGGAATATCACTCTGAGGCTGTTCGTGTAGGGTCTGGGGGGAGTTATTCCAAGTAACTCCAGTGGAAACAAGCAGTGGGATCTGGCCTGTTGAACCTGGAAGCAAAAAAAAAGAGAAGGGAAAAAAAAATGCAAGGGAAAAAGATACGTGATAGATGTTAGAAAACACAAAATTAAAACTGATTTGTTCTCCCCACCACACAGCGCTCACTGGCTGCTCTGACTTTAACATCTTTATCTGGATTTTTTTTTTTCCTCTAGTAATATTGAGAGGATTACCTTTGTTGGCCCCTGGGTAGTTGCTGTGTGATTTTACTGTTATTAAATCTATTGTAAACTGCTTCATTATTCCTGACTCAAATTCTCTCTTTCCTCTAATCCTCCCACCTCCCTGGTAGAAATCCTGTGGCAAGAACCCTCAGGAAGTCCAGGAGAGGGCCACGGTCCTGCAGACAAAATTTGAAAATCACGTCCACTCCAGCGAGGGGACTGTCCGGTGGGCAAAGAAAGGTCAGTGTGTTTCCTTCCACTTATCCCACGGGGGCTCCCAGGAGCTGCCAAGGTTTTCTTCTGGGGCAGAGCATCAGGGAAAAGGCCTGGAAGAAACATTTTGGGGCCGCTGGGCTCTGCAGGGGGTTGAGGCGGGCCCAGAAGGCTTTGTGGTGATATTAAATGTTAATTTCTGGCGTTCCCATATTACGTGCAAATGAGATTTAGCCTTGGCTTTCAGTGGGATTCACATGCGAGGGCTCTGACCCAATCACAGGAGCGAATGGGTTGTGTGTGTTATGCTGGGAAGGGGATGGGTGACTTCCTCCACCACGTCCTGGTGCAGTTCCCCTCAGATGCCTTCAGTTCACACCAGGAGTGAATTTGAAGCCTGAAGGACAGGATGCAAACTCTGACCAGGAAAGGATCTTGGACTGGAGCTGGTTGTGTGGGACGGGAGATAAATGAGAGAGGGGGCAACAACTCAAAAAGGCAGGAAGACTGAAAACTGGGATGGATTTGATAATTGTAGCTGTGTGCAGATCTGGGATTTGACCTGTCGTCTTTTCCAAGCAGGATGCACAGCAGTTGTCACTGAGCAGTGTAAGAGACTCTTCCCTTCTTCCTCTCAGTTTGGAAAATCCAGAGGAAGGTGGATTTGGGAGAAAGATTAAAAACTTGCTGGGGATGTGGTGGGAAAAGAAACACTAAACTGTCTCCTGAGAGCAGCCAAAAAGGTGGTGCAGTGTGGGAAGGCACTGTGGGAAGTCAGGCCCCAGAGCTCCTTGGCATTTACTTGGAATTTGACTGAGTTACTGAGACAGGTCCACAAAATACAACTCTTCATGCAAGAGACTGAGCCATTCTTGCTCACACTATTTAGGACCAGAGCCTTTCCCCTTTTCTTGAGTCTCCTCTTCCCACATCACCCATCCTGATTGTTTTCTTTTTTATCTCATTGCTCTGAGCCAAGTCCTGCTCTCTAAGCTTGTATAGAAGTTATTTCAGCTCCTGCAGCATTTCCAGTTGAGAGGGGTCCTGGTGAGCTGAATTTTAGTGGTCTGCATGGTTTCTGTTCACCATTCTGTGTACCTGCTGTGTGCACCTGCATACAGGTGTGGGACAGGTGTGCCACGTGTGCTCAGCTTCTGAAATCGCCTTCTCAGGGCTCCCAAACCAAATGGGGAAATTGCCCTTTGAGCTGTACGGTGCCTGGAGAAACTGGAGAAGGGAAGGCTGTTCTCAAGATAAGTTCAGCATGAAAATTATTTGGAATCTTGAGAACTTCAGGAGGTCAAAGGTGCTGTTTTTTCTGAATGTTGTACTCACTTCTTAGCTGGTGACACAGCAGAGCAACCAGAGCACCTCCTGTGACTGCCTGCTTACCCCAGGTTATTCTGCATGCTTTTGATGATGTATGGCTGTATTGAGGGGCAAAGTATTTGAAATTCTGCTCTTCCACTCTTTGCTCTCCCCCCTCCCACTGCACATCCCTGGGCTGAAATCTCACCCCACCTCCAGCAGTTACGGTGCTGATCTCAGTTCCTTGGGGCTTTCAAACACCTTCCTCCTGCAGCAAAAGTGTTGGACTTGCTACACCAGCAGCTTGCACCCATTTCCAGGTGTGTGGTGGAATTACTGCTCTTTTAAATCCATAATCTTAACACACGTGACTAACGTGGTGGTAATCCTTCATTCTGCATGAGCTTCTTGTTGCTCCCTTGGGATTTCCTGCACCCCATGCAAACTTCTAACCTGAAATGCCTGTGACAGGGACAACCAGTGAGTAACTCTGGACACACTTAAAAAACTCTGTGGTTCCTCTGTACACGGTGTCACTGTGCACACACACCCACCAGACACACTTGTTGCTGACCTCAGCCTTAATAACTTCTTTAGCCACAGAAAAGAAGCGCAGAAAATACATCAGGAAATGCTGAAGTGTTGTGCATCCCATTTATCTTGTACCTCTTTTTCCAACTCTGCTATCTACATATGCAAATTTTCCACTGCTGAGTGGCTTCCATAAGCCCCCTCTTCCTCCCCTCTGAGCCAGGCATCATGAATAATTAACATGGCAGCTGGCTTTTGCTTTCATGGCAGACAATCAATTGGAAACTGTGCCAGAGATGCATTTGTTTCTCTCTCTTTTTCTGTTTTTCCCCGTTTTCTGACCTAGTCAATGTTAATAAGCAGTGTTTGCACTGCAGCCTTGCTTTCAAAAGACGAGTGGCTCCCTGCCCGCTCTCCCCTTCTGGCTCTGGGTCCCGTGTTTTTCAGACTCAAATCAAATGGTTCAGGGAAGGTGCTGCCCTTCAAACTTGATTGACTGATCAGCAGTGAGATGGGTGGGAGGAGGGGTCTGGCTGGGCCCTGCTACCTGAAGGGTGAACCTCACCAAGAGTGGAGCCCCTTCTGGGAAGCAGAGGGTGCTCATCCCAAGGGTTGTGTGGTGATAGGTGCTTCATTTCGGAGCTGTGGGGCCAGAAAGAGCTCGGGAGACTGATCCTGTGTGTCCCTGGGGTTACAGAGAGGGTAAGGAAGCAAACCCTGCTTTTCTCCTCCTTTTTTCTCAGTTTGGCAGCCAGCAGTTGAGCATTTTGCCTCCTCCTTTCTGTCCTCGGCGCCCGTGTGTGGAGAGGGACAGCAGAGTCACAGGAGCCCAGTGCTGTGGCACAGTGCTCTCGAATCCGTGGTGGTTTGGTGCATCCTTCCCTCCTGCTCCCACCTGCTCTGGCAAAGTGGCTCCCAGTTTATCCAGCCATGCTGAGGCCGTGCCCTGGGGCCAGTGCTGGGAGCTGGCTGCCAGCTGAGAGCCTGGGGAACAGGTTATGTCACCTGTCTCCCTTTCATATCTCATTACCCTCTGTTTAAAATAACAACAAACCAACCCATCTAACCCCCATCATACATCGAACACACCGGGTTTTATCTTTTCTCCTTTGCTTTTCCACACTTATATTTCCTGTAGAAAAATGGGGATGCACAAGTGCAAAAGACCGGTCTAAATCCTCCATTTTACATGAGCACAAGTCCAAATCCCACTCCAAGCCAGTACATGTTACCTTAGACTTGTGTTGGTGTGGCAAAAACTCTCCACAGCTCAGGCAGTTTGCTCCTGTGGCATCAAGATGAGGAACCCTTTACATGAATTATGGCCTGACCAGTGCTGTTACCAGTCTTTGTGAGTTGTTTTCCTAAAGCTCTGTCTCTTTGATCACAAAATCATAAAAGAATTTCAACTTAAAAAAAAAAAACAATAAAGCTTTCAGTATATGGCCACTCTTAATTGCACATAAAAGCCAGAAAACATGGCTCTGGCAACACTTGAGAGGTCTAAAGACCTGATAGTAAAGATTTTTAAAAGCATCTCATCCACAAAGGTCTTCATTTCAGTCTCGTGGGCGCTGTAATGAACATCTCAGCTCTGAGCTGCTCGGAGGTGAGGCAGTTTCCTGGGCTGGGATTTCAATCTGCAGGTCCAGCTGGGCTCTCAGTTCAGCTCTGGGTGAGTGCCTTGCAGCTCGCCCTGGTTCTGTGTGCTCTGCCTCGAAGCTGGATCTGGCAGATGTGTGTGAGGACTTTGGGAAGAGGGGAGCCTTTGACACTTTGATTCTCTAACTCTGATCTGGGGAGTTGGTACCAGCAGCTTTTCCTCTCTGCACGGCTGTGGGAGGTGAGCTCAGCCTTCATAATAAGGGGATCTTTAGTATCAACCATTTCAAATGCCGTGAGACAGACAGCTATATTAGCTCCAATGGGACTGAATTCAAAGCGGGAGCAAGTTCCTATTGTTCCCTTTGAAGAGTTATATCTTCTCATAGGTGAATTTGACCAATAACTTTATGAAAAAATAAAGCAGCGGAACAGGGTTTTTGAGAGCATTTGAGCTGGTTTATAAGCCCTCAGAAGGATGGCCTTCAGACGAGACACCGAGACAGTATTTGGAATTTAGCATTCTCTTTTTTGGGAAAACACAGGTCTCTCGGTGCTCAGAAGCCTCTAAAAGAGCAGCATTGTGAAATTGGGAAGAAGGTGCAAAAAACTCAATCTTTTCTTCTCATCGATTGGGAAAAGGAGTTCGCTTTGCTCAGTAAACAGAGCTTTGATGGATTCCCTGGGTCCTTCCAGGAGCTGATCTGCTAAAATGACATTTTTATTACTGTTCATAAACTCCAATCTCCGGCTGCTGCCAAGAGATTAGACATAAGCTGTGGGCAAACTTGCTGGTCTGGTGGCTCAACAGGCAAGGGCAGGAGAGGTGAGAGTTTAGAGCTCTCTGCTGCCGGGAAGGAGAGGGAGAGGAAGATGCAGGTGGTGGTTTGGAGTGAGGGCTGGGGGGACACAGGAGGTTTAGTGAGCAGAGGAGCAGCGGGGGATTGGAGGGAGGCATTCTCTGAGCTGCAGAGTTTCCTTGCTGGAAGTCCCTCTATTCCCAGAGCAGGGGACAGCCCGGGTGTCGTTAACGTTCCGGGGACGGGGAGGAGCAGAGGTAGTGCTCATATTAGTGGATGATTGTCTTTAGAGCAATGAGCCCTGAGGGAAGGGCATTACAGGAATATAAAGATGGGAAGGGAAATTTGCACACAGTTCTATTATTTTTCCCTTTTGAGAAGGTGAGCTCTGTTCTCAGTGTGCTGATGAGTCAGGAAATCCATCTGGCTCTCAGATATTTATAAGGGACTAGCTGGTAACTGGTGAAAAATGCATGGACTACTGGGACTCTAATATCAGAGGAGTCTTCCTGTGCCATCTCCATGCTTCTCTTTCTTCATCCCTGCATCTCTGTTCCCACTCTCCTCTTATCTGCTGCCACTCAAGGACTCTTGAGAGATGTGCTACAGACATCACCTTTTGTGGCCAAAGGGGCAGCCCTGCAGGAGGCAGCCCCAGTGCAATTCAGTGGAGCTTTGTTTGGGTCCCTAACACCTCCCCAGCCCTACCTTCCCCTTGTGGGATTGTACTGGTACTGTGCAACCTTCACAGGTTTTTAGCATGCCAGCCTTTTCTGCCAGCTGCTGACCAGAAGGTGTCCCAAAGGACCAGACCGATGTCCTTTCAGCTGGAACAGCGGAATCTTTAAGTGTGTATATATATAAAAATGCAGCAGCAAACAGAATTCACTGGGGTTTTTTTCTTCTCCCTCAGCACTGCAGTCTTTCCTTTGTGCCTATACCACCTATCCCAGGAGCCTCAAGCACATCTTCCACATCAGATCTCTGCACCTGGGTCACGTGGCCAAGAGCTTTGGGCTGAGAGATGCCCCCCAGAACCTGACTGCTCTTCCAACTGCAGGCTCAAAGAAGAAAACCAAACCAAGACCAAAGAGGTAGGTCAGGCTGATGTTCCTGAGCCAGAGAGCACCGGGTGACACGCTGGGGTGTGCTTTGCTCCTCAAGGGGGTTGTGCTTGCTCCAGGAATCGAGTGTAAATCAAAAGGCTGATCTGTTGGTAGAAACGATCCTTCTGCAAACCTGTTGGTGTGAGTAGTTCTGGCAAAAACATTTCTGAAAAATCCTGTAGGATCTCTCCTGGGAATAGTCCGCAGCAAACTCAGAGTTGCAGCTCTGTCCCCTCTGGTGTGTGCACAGGGCTGTTCTGGGCACTCCTATTATGTGTAAGGAATTGGAGACTCCCTGATGCTACTGGAGGAGCCCTGAACCCTCTTCTGTGCTTGGAAGGAAGCTGAAGGTGCTCAGCACATCTGATCCTGGCTGCTCTGAGTTGGTTCCACAGGACAGATAATCCTCTCTTTGGGGATCACAGTGCCAGGGACACGCTGTCCTCCCTAGTGCAATGGCAGGATCCAAACCTCTGGTTTGCCAGTCAAATCACTGCAATAATTCAAAGGAGGAAAATCTTTCTACTTTATCAACAACAATTGTGACTCTTTCCGTGTAATGGTTGCTACAAACTCAGCAAACCTTAGCCATGCAATTAAAGCACTAATCCACATAATTATTCCGGGGCTGGGCACTTCTCTTGCACATGCACCTATCCTGTGAAAAGAAAAAATGCAAGGGGAAGGGATTTTAAAATAAAAAGTTGCAGCCTGCATTGTCCTGCTTTCAGAAGCCACCAGGGACAGGCCACTGCTCTGCCTCCTGCTCCAGCTGACCCTCCTCAGCAGATGGGCAACAGGATGGGAATGCCCCTGTGAGCAGGGGATTTAACGGAGCTTTATTTCGGGAAGAATAGCCTGATTAGCTGATAAAGAGCATGTAAGATGGTATGGGGTGGGCTTTGATGTCTTGCTGGCCCAGCAGGGTGTCAAGCTATGACTGACAGTAGCGTGTCACAGGATTACTTGGCCTGTAACAATGCCTCTCTCTGTTCCTGTGATGTTGCTACTCTGTTAGAGCTACTTTTTCCCTTGTTACAAACCTCTTTTAGATGGGGGGGGGGGGTTCCTCCTCCCCAAGTCTTCATCCCATTATAGCACAGACAAGCTGAGGATACAGTAGGTATTTACACGCAGGATGTGTGGGGTTGGGGGATGTGGAGGTGTTGGAACAAATGGTCTGAGAGTGACTCGAGAGCTCATTTGCACGTGGATCATAGAATTACAGCTCAAGGAAAGTGGGCAGACTTTGCACAGCTCAGGCATGGCTCAGGCTCCAGATTTCAAATCCAGGAGCATCTGGAAAGTTAAGACCCTGCAAGAAATAGCCAAAAGTTGTGATGTGCAACAATTGTTCCTGCCTGTGAAACTTGCTTCTAATCAGCTTTCTCTGTGTGTGCTTAAAAAAATAAATAAATAGAGAGGGTATATTAGTATTTATGGGATAGTTTAGGGAAAGTGAATATAGATTCAAATTCAGTCTGCACTCGCATAAATCCAAGACAGTGCTATTAACTTAGAGAATTGCTTTTGATTTCACACTTACAAAGCAGAAAGCAAAACTTAGCCTGCCATTTAGAAGACAAATGGTTTCTAATCGTAAAATGCAAGGCTTGAAATTATAACAGCACAGTCACAGAGCAATCTTTTTAATTATATTTCTCACATGATGCTGTGAGTGTTGGTTGTCGTATTACACATTGTCTCCCAACACCCGATACTGGTTTTTAATCAGGCTGCTCACTAAAACCTCATCTCTCAGCACCTGCCTAGAGAATAAAGAGCAGGCACTCCAGGTTGAAAGTGGGGTGAAGGCAATCATTAAACGTTTCCTTAGGAGGACAAAGAAAACTTTTCATTTCGTTTGAAGTCTCCTTTTGTGCTTCGCGCCTCCTCGGAGAACCCGCTTGGGGAAGGTGAGACAGTGAGAGGGAGCAGCCAGGTGTGTGATGTTTCAGTGCTCAAACGTGGGAGCAGCCCTCTCCTCGATGCCCGTGTAAACTCCCATGTATTTTTCAGAGGTCTTTGTGCAAACCAGCTGTCCCCGTAGCTGTTGTGGATCTCGCAAAACTTGATCTGAAGATGGAAAAATAATTGCTCGCGGTGTTTTTTGAAAGTTGCGGTGCTGTGTTTAGGTGAGAGATGAGCACACGAACCAGATACTGCCTATTGAATTACAGTATAGCAGCTTAGTAAGTGTCTGGGCTCATGCTCTGGCTGCAGGGTAGAGGCAAGGAAGCTGATCCCACTTCCACTGAGGGATTAGCTGTCCTCGGCTCACTGTGGAGTCGCAGCATGCCGAGGAAGTGGCTGACAGGCCAGATAGACTTGTCTTTTGACTCCTTCACAATGCAAATGCCAAAGACCCACTGCCATTCCACCGTGCATCCCTGTGCTGCTCAGTCCTTTACATCCGGGATCAGTGGGCTTTCATGGAAATCTGTGGCAACTGAGGGGCTGCTTTCCTTTTGAGCTCAGGAAGGCCAGTGTGTGCCCCCAAAGGCTTGCACTGCAGTGAGGAGTTGCAGCTTAATTTGGCTTTTTTGTGAGTTCAAGCCATTCCAAAGAAAGATGAACCTTTAGTTCAGCTGATTCTGTGGAACTCCCTGCTGCAGGAGTCTCTGATGCAGGAAATGCTCAGAAAGATTGAATTTACCTACGAGTATCAAGAATTGCTACAGCACATGCAAAAAGTGATAAAAAACTAAAGTGAAAACCCCGTCGTGCTTCCGAGTTTAAGTCCAACTCTTAACTAAAACGGGATGAGGAAGAGGTGTCCAGGGTGCTTCTGTCTGAGAGCACTGCTGTGCATCTTTATCTCAGTGCCATTGCTCTGATGTGGAGATGGGCCTGGCCCGAGGGCTCTGGCTGCAAGGTCGTTGTGTGGATTCATTCCCCGGCGTGGTCAGATGGAATCAGACAACTCCTGGGAACACAGACCTCGTATGTAGCCCTGTGTCCTCCACATGGCCGGGGCAGCAGTTCCCTTTGGGTAAAAACTTGTAGCCTTTTGCCTTCTCTCCCACCTCACATCCTTGATTCCACTTTTGAACATCTTGGCACTGACAGTTTTGAAAAGGCAATACAAGGCCTGAGACTCAGGGCTGCAGCTGGGCTTCCCTGCACAGCAATTGTCTCATCATTAGAAGCACTTTGCCTGCCAGTTTTTACGTGCACATTTAGAGCTTTCCTGATATCACTTAATCAGTCAAAATGCAAGTTTGGAATTCTGCCCACTGGGAATTTCACTTGGTTTGGGCAGCCTGCTCTAGAAAGCCAGACTGGAGCTCAGGTAAGAGCATGTATCCATGGGCTGGAGTGCAAATGGAGCCAAAACTTAGAGTAAGAGACATGGCTGCTGTGAAAGGAAACATCACCATCACTTCATTAAGTCAGTCTAGGGACATGGGGGAGTCCTGGTTACCACATCATGATGTTATAACAGAAATCCTGTTATGAAATTAAAGTTTTATAGCTGTAAAATCCATCTGACTGTTCCCTGCATACAGCAGTGCCCTTTGTTAATGTCCCGTTCCACTGTGGCTGCAGCACAGAGCCTTTGCTCCATTTCTGAGCAAGTTAACAGTTAACAGCTCTGCACACAGAGCTGGAAAACCAGGAATTACCATCTCTCTCTAACTGAAATGTATTCTGTCCTCTAGGCTGGGAAAGGGCCTGACAGAAGCAAGAATCCCAGGAGGTTCCCAGCCTCCCAGTGCTGCTTTTGTCCTTTTCCCGTAGGGTGAAGCCCAAGAGATGGCATTGAAAGTGGGACTGAGGTTTTCGTGTAGCTGAAGTGCATTGACTTCAGTAGGGTGAGGTGGGCTTTGCTGTTCAGCACGTCCCAGTGTGGAGACCACCCTGCCCTGAGTGTTCTGGAACAGGCTTGGTGCTCATTCTGGCTGGGTAATAATTTTCCTTGATCTTCTCAAGCCTCTGCCTCAGCTGGGAACAGAGGACCTGGGCCATCTGTTGACCTGTCGAGAGCAGTGTAGGATTGCTGATGGATTTCTTGCCCCCACTCTGCAAAAACAACAGCAGCAAAACCAGCCCAGACAGAGTTGCACTGGCTGCAGATGGTTTATCCAACGCTGTAAGTAGGAAAAGCAGGTGTTGCAGCAGCCTTGGCCCAGAGGTAACCCAGCTCTGCTGCTGGCACAGTGTCAAGGAGCTGTTGGAGGTGCTGTCAGGCAGATTGATAGTGCAATCCACGTTGAAATGTTTTCTGATAAATGGAACAGCCTTCTCGGGTCTCCTCCAAAGGCACACCGTGAGTTCTGGGACTGTGCGTCAGAACTTCATCCTCCTCCTTCCTCAGCTGGAGCAAGTTGGGAGCCTTTGGTGGCTGCAGATGCTGTGAGGTGGTTAAAGGTCACTACACCCGTGCACTGCATTGCAGCAGCATCTCACACAGCAAGACAAAGGAGCAGGCAGTGGTGCCAGCCAGGTTGAGAGACACCTCTAAGAACAAGCTCGCTCACCACCGAGGTGAAAAGATGAGCAGAGGGATCTTCTGAGCCAGCAAACAAGACCCGGGAGAAGGAGACCAGTCCAAACCATTCAGATTTCCTCAGGGATGGGCAGCTGGGCAGCACCAGCATTCCCAAGATCCCTGGGGCTCCTGAGTGGGGCAAGGGAGCAGCCTGCTGGGGATAGCTCTGTGAGTGGGTGTAGAAGGGAACTGAAGCAGGGGAAAGAAGGATTTTACTCTTTCCTTCGCTGGACACCTTTTCTTCCAGATGTTCCTTTCCTGCCTTTTGATCATTCAGTGATGTATTTAGCAAGATTCACAAGATCCTCATGTTTAAAGACTGAATAAAATCATTCCATTCTGGAGGATCATAGATTTTTTTTTGTGTTTAAAACTTTGGCCTGGTCTTTCCAACAGTTCCTCTGTTTCCTTATATTCTCTCTGCTGAGGGTCTTGGTACCAGCTTTGGTGAGGTTGCAGTTTAATTAGAGATGTGCACAGGCAGCTCTAAACCTGAGTCTTTTATTCCTTCCTCTGTCTCAGTGTACTGTGATACCTCAACATGAGATCACAGCAAGAGCTGCTGATACTCCATGTGTTTTTCCAGTGATGGGAACGTGGCTTCTGTCTGTGTTGCAAATGCAATCTTCCATTTACAACCTTTCCGTGAAGCTTTTTGCCACAGTATCACCACACAGCTCCCTTAAATTAACATCCCACCAGCCCTCAGCAAGGGGGAAAACACAGGGAGGTGGGAGAATGGACATGGAGGCCAAAGAGGTGAAATACCTTCCCAGAGGATGCTCAGGGGGTGAGTGTTAGGGTCTTGCTCAGTTCTCCTGGGCTTTGTCTCATAACGTCGGTGGGCAAAGGTGCCCTGTGGTTACCTTGCTGCTCTGGCAGAGCCCCAGAGACCGTCACCAGTTGAGCAGAGAGGGGAATTTACAGCAGAAATCAGGGCTCCTGACCTGGTGCACTCTCCTGGTGTGCTGGCACTGCAGGCGGGTGCTGGTGCTGTTGCCTGTAGCTCTTCCATCTCATGCCTAAACAGGGCCTTGACAGCTGCTTTTCTTCTGTCCGTGATGAGCACAGGTTCCACAGCACAGCTCCATTGATTTTTGTGGCCCCAGGTTAGAGGGAGACAGCTCCCTTTTCCCTGCATCCCTGTTTTCTGTGTACAGCTGATCACCTCAGCGGGGAGTATTGATTTACTAATTGGGCAGCGATTTCACCTGATTGATAATAAAGTGTTGGACAACCTCCCTGCTGAGCTGCAGCTCAGCCCGGCAGCTACTGGTGGATTCCTTGTCCTTTTGCAGCAGACAGGTCCCTGTTGTTCAGTGAACTGGTCTGTTGCTTGGAAACCCAGGAATTGCTGTAGTAAATGCTTGGAGACAACAATCAAAGTGTCAAATGGGAACTTTCCCCACTGGTGGAGGGGGCTGAGCAGAGGATACACCTGCACAAGCTGTGGGAAGGGAGCGAACAGATACCCCCAGGCAGCCAAGAGTTCACTCCCCTCGTCCTCCCCGTGTGTTTGGCCCGTTGAATGCGTTGATCCATTGCCGCAGCCAGAAATTCTTCCTTCTCTTCAGTCCCCAGAGTGGGTTTGGACGCCTGAAGGGACTTTGAGGCAGTGCTGTAAGGTGTCACCTCTAGGACTGCTGAGTCCCTGTGGTACCACCAAAGCACGCTGGCGTGGCTCTGGGGCTGCTGTTCAGAGGGACAAATTTCTGTTCACTTCTCTGGAAATACCTGAGATCTGGTACAGGTCCTTACTAGAACTCTCTCGAGAGGGGCACCCTGGAGGTGTTGAAGGCCAGGCTGGAAGGGGCTCAGGTTGGACCTGGTCTAGTAGAAGGGATGAGATGATCTTCAAGGTCCCTTCCAACCCAAACCACTCTGTGACTCTGTGATGGTAAAGAAGAGGGTGGGACGTGCCAACACCAGTAGCTGTGGACAGCCTGTTGTGCCCAGGACCATGGGAACAAAGTAGGGAGTGACTGGTCCTGCACCCAAGAGATTGCATTTTAAATTACTGAGGGTGAGCTTTGCCCAAGGTTATAGAGCAGGACAGTGGCAGAACTTGGGGTGGAAAAATGCTGAGTGGGTTTTTGTATTTATAGCTGGCAGTTTAGGGCTGCAGGGACATCCATGTTGGAGTTTGGTGGCCAGGCAAAATGCATCTACCCTTGCAAAAGCCAGTCTCTGGAGAGGGAGGCTGTGAGGTGCCGTGTGATGGCTGCAGGACGCTGCAAGAAAAGAAAATCCGTTGGATCTGTTGGGTTTAGACTCATGACATTCTGATATTTTCCCTAGTTTGTTTGAGAGTGGGTTGTATTTTCAGGTTCTGGGTTTAACCTCTGTTTATAAAACGTTTCCATTGTTCAATGTCATTGGGCCGTTAGGTATTATTATTATTATTATTATTATTATGATTATTATTATTATTATTATTTTCAAACTGCTGTGTCACCTCATTCATCAGCCTTCAGGCACACAAGCTTCCCTCCTTCTCCCCGCCACCCCTGCAAGAGCATTTGTACAGAACAAAGGCTTGCTTTTAAAAACGCCGTGATATTTTGCCACCTTTGTGAAAACCTGTCACAACAATACCTAATTTTGCATGAGACAGAATTTCAAATCGAGCCTCAAGGAAAGGGAGCTGCTCCTTCTCTAATGCACGGCTGTCACCGCCGGTGGCGTTGCAGGAACCCACCCAGCAGGAGAAGGGGATCTTAATTCCTCTGCTTTTCCCCCTGCCCAGGTCTGAGCTGCTCCAGAAGACCCAGGGCAAGCACCGCCTCGCTGAGATCCTGCGCTCGGAGTATTCCAGCGGGATGGACACCGCTGGAGCCAAGGTCAAGAAGAAGAGGAAAAAGCAGAGAAAAGCTGGCAACCAGCAGATTCCAACATAAGCCAGGGCCTTCCAGTCGTTGGCTGTAAAAGCTGCTTGAGTGCCTCAGCCGGGGGTCAGGGTGACCTGCCAAATCAGCTGAGGAGTGTTTCAATTTATCAGGAAAATATGGGAGGGATCCTGGGGANCAGCCAGAAATTCTTCCTTCTCTTCAGTCCCCAGAGTGGGTTTGGACGCCTGAAGGGACTTTGAGGCAGTGCTGTAAGGTGTCACCTCTAGGACTGCTGAGTCCCTGTGGTACCACCAAAGCACGCTGGCGTGGCTCTGGGGCTGCTGTTCAGAGGGACAAATTTCTGTTCACTTCTCTGGAAATACCTGAGATCTGGTACAGGTCCTTACTAGAACTCTCTCGAGAGGGGCACCCTGGAGGTGTTGAAGGCCTGGCTGGAAGGGGCTCAGGTTGGACCTGGTCTAGTGGAAGGGATGAGATGATCTTCAAGGTCCCTTCCAACCCAAACCAGTCTGTGACTCTGTGATGGTAAAGAAGAGGGTGGGACGTGCCAACACCAGTAGCTGTGGACAGCCTGTTGTGCCCTGGACCATGGGAACCAAGTAGGGAGTGACTGGTCCTGCACCCAAGAGATTGCATTTTAAATTACTGAGGGTGAGCTTTGCCCAAGGTTATAGAGCAGGACAGTGGCAGAACTTGGGGTGGAAAAATGCTGAGTGGGTTTTTGTATTTATAGCTGGCAGTTTAGGGCTGCAGGGACATCCATGTTGGAGTTTGGTGGCCAGGCAAAATGCATCTACCCTTGGAAAAGCCAGTCTCTGGAGAGGGAGGCTGTGAGGTGCCGTGTGATGTCTGCAGGACGCTGCAAGAAAAGAAAATCCGTTGGATCTGTTGGGTTTAGACTCATGACATTCTGATATTTTCCCTAGTTTGTTTGAGAGTGGGTTGTATTTTCAGGTTCTGGGTTTAACCTCTGTTTATAAAACGTTTCCATTGTTCAATGTCATTGGGCCGTTAGGTATTATTATTATTATTATTATTATTATGATTATTATTATTATTATTATTTTCAAACTGCTGTGTCACCTCATTCATCAGCCTTCAGGCACACAAGCTTCCCTCCTTCTCCCCGCCACCCCTGCAAGAGCATTTGTACAGAACAAAGGCTTGCTTTTAAAAACGCCGTGATATTTTGCCACCTTTGTGAAAACCTGTCACAACAATACCTAATTTTGCATGAGACAGAATTTCAAATCGAGCCTCAAGGAAAGGGAGCTGCTCCTTCTCTAATGCACGGCTGTCACCGCCGGTGGCATTGCAGGAACCCACCCAGCAGGAGAAGGGGATCTTAATTCCTCTGCTTTTCCCCCTGCCCAGGTCTGAGCTGCTCCAGAAGACCCAGGGCAAGCACCGCCTCGCTGAGATCCTGCGCTCGGAGTATTCCAGCGGGATGGACACCGCTGGAGCCAAGGTCAAGAAGAAGAGGAAAAAGCAGAGAAAAGCTGGCAACCAGCAGATTCCAACATAAGCCAGGGCCTTCCAGTCGTTGGCTGTAAAAGCTGCTTGAGTGCCTCAGCCGGGGGTCAGGGTGACCTGCCAAATCAGCTGAGGAGTGTTTCAATTTATCAGGAAAATATGGGAGGGATCCTGGGGATCTTGGCCTCCTCCCCTTCATTCCGTAGGTCCGAGTGGAATGGAATCGAGGCGTGTCCTGTTGTACTGCTGCAATTAACTGTGGCCTCCTGAAGATGCGCCGTGTTCTAAGGTGGCTTTTTAGCAAGAAAAATAAAAAAAGGTTAAATACGATTCTCAGAGGAACGTGATGTGTGTGCAACATAAAAGTGAGACAGGAGTGGGCAGGCAGGAGGTGCTTTTCTGTTTAAGGAACACTCCACGATCCCTTCATTTGCTGTTTCCAGCCAGGGAAACGTGGCAGGGGAGGCGTCCCAGGAGCACGATGGAGAGGGGAGGCTGCCCTGTCCCCTGTCACTGCAAAGGGAGCACTTCTGCCCTTGTCTCAGGCAATGAAGCCACACTGCTGCCACCTCCTCTCCCGTCCTCTGTGCGCTGGGGCAAGGTCTGTCCCTGGTCACTGTTAGTCAGAATTGCCACCTGTGGCAGGACTGTGGAGAACTCTTCAGTGCGATGACACGAGGTCCCTTTGGGGCAGAGCTCAGGGGCACAGAGCCTCCTGTCAGAACTCCTGAGTTGGGGAACAAACAGTGTCACTGTGGGAAGGAGCCGGAGTGGAATCCAGCAGTCTCCAAACTTCTCCTTGCCTGCAGCGTGTTGTCATTCCTGGTTATGTAACACGGAGGGAGGATGAGATGTCTCACCTCTCTGAACATTAAAGCCTTTGCAGGCTCTTGCAAACACTTGCCAGTAGTGGCCCAGCCTTTTGGGGTTCTCTGCCTTGCCTGGGCCTGTTTTGAGCTAATGGATTTCACTTCTTGCTTTTCCCATTCACCATCCATCTTCTTCCCATCAGAGATCTGGGACACTGGGGAAAGGGATGCAGGATGTCCCCGAACGTGCTGGGACTGGCACTTGGTCACCACAGTGTGTGAAATGAAACCCAAACTCCCCTGGGAGTGGGAAAGTGTCCCCAAAGCCTGCAGGAGATTTCCCAACCCCCCCAGCGCCTACAGGTGAGCACCCACTTCCCTCTCCGTGTTCCTCCCTCTGCCTCTTCCAGCCCCTCCTGCGACACAAGCACCAAGCAGGGCACAGGTGAGAACAGCACAGACCCTGCCAAAACACAACTTCCTGCTACCTGCACGTGTCTTGCTCGAGGGAAGGGATGAGGAAGAGCAGCCCACTCGTGACCTGAGCAGGGCATGTTTAATGCAGAAGCAGAAAGTGCTCAAATAGTGGCAATTTCAGACGTCAGAAGGAAAGAAAGTACTGGAAAAGGAGTAAGAACAGATGAAAATGATGCCTTGTAAATGCAGAATTGAGGGCACCTACTTTGGGCTGTAGTGAGTCATACAAAGGATTGGAGGAGAGAAGCAATCAGCCCCAAAATATTTAATTTCTGAAGTGAAGGTAACTTTTGAGAACCAGAATTTTTATTTCCTCACAGGCAATTATCAAACTCTCAGATTTCACTGCAATACTTTTTTGAACACTTCTGAAAAATTATAAAAAGACTCCAGTATCAAATTAACCATGATTTTGCAGAGAGAATGAAGTTACAAGCATTTATTAGATTAAAATAAAATAACAACAAAGCCCACCTGATTTTGTTTTGAGAACTATTTGGAAGAGCAATCAGGTTTAAGGCAGATGTCAAACAGAAAAGAAACCCCTGAGGATGAAAATGACTCAGAGTGATGCAGAGTGTAAGTTTGGGAATGATCTTGTGCATGAGGGGAAAATAGCTGACCTTCTCCTGGCTGTCACGCAGGAATTGATAGGGACTATTGGCAAATTCATAATAGTGGGAATAAAGGCCAAGAGCACACAGGTGAGAGATATCAGGAGATCTCATTGCCGCCTGTATTAACTGGGCATGAAACGGTACAAATGGTTATCATGAATAAAGTGATATTTTAAAAAAGAGAAGAGTGCCTTTTTCTTTCAGCTTCACCATCTTTAGCAGATAGGGCTGGATTACTTGTGTGATTAGGGGAAGGGGGAGGAGGAGGTTGTTAAATAGGAAAGTGTTGAAAGAAATGCACATGCACCCGAAGTTAAGCAGAGTTTGCTCCTAATAACCTTGAAGGCTGATGAGCAAAATGTGTTTGAATTGTGGCTGGGTGGGCACGAGTCAAGTTCTGCACTTGGGCAGCTCCAGATTGGCTCTGATGTGGCTTTACCCTTGTGCACCACTCAGTCCAGGGAGAAACCTGGTGGGTTTGGAGTTGTGCTCAAATCATCCTTTCATTCGGGCAGGGCAGGGTGAGGTGCTTGGAGCTGTGAGCTGCTGCAGAGTTCCACCATTTCCATCACCTGCAGATCTCCCCCACCTGCAGATCTCCATCCCCTGCGGCAGGACCAGGCTGTTGTGTGTGCAGAGGCTCCCAAATCCTCTGAGCACCCTAATGCCAGAGGAGCTGCTGAGGGTGACAGTGGATTCCCGTGGCATGAAGCAGGTAGATGTTGCCCTGAACTGCTCCTGAATTTGTCCCCTCTTGCTCTGAGGTACGTGGTGTGTGCTGAAGGG
>VYZQ01052768.1:5630-21307 GCA_013400655.1 Mystacornis crossleyi | reverse complement strand
CCTTGTCCTCTCTACAGACATCACTTGGCTTTAGGAAGTAATAGTAGAAAATCTTTAATTTAAAGTAGTATTGGATAGACTTCAAATGATCTAGTGAGCCTTGATAGTTATCTGTTCCTCTTTGATGAGATGTCTGGAATAATTTCCTGCTTCTTCTGTGATCGAAAGTATTGAGACATTTTCTGGAGTAGTTTCATAACTTTTTACTTCTGATGTTGCTTATAACAAGGAAGAAGAGCCTTTGAAAATCCAGGGAACTCACTCATAAAATGTTCTAGGAATTTTCTGAGCTTCCCGGAAGTTCAAAATTTGAATCAGTCAGCATTAGCAAGGTCTTGAGTCATAATTTTTTTTTCTTGCATGTCAGATCTTGCTGGTGTTTTATTCCCAAGTAATGAAAGAGCAGAGACTAGAAAAAAAGCCCCAGCTGTCTCATCGTGTTCTTAGAAGTTCAGCTTTAGTCTTCTTCCAGCCTCACCTGACAAGACAGAACAAGGGTGTGTTATCCAGAGTAGAGAAAAGGAGATGTAAGGGTATGGGGGAGAGATTATTTTTCTATCAGTTTAACCATATGTCTATGCTGTTTTGGAGAATTATTTTTCTTTGAAAATATCTATTTAATAAAAAATATAGCTATTCCACAGAGTGTGCTAGTGTGCAATCTGAATGGCCACTGAGTTTTCACCATCTCTATAACACTTGATATANTATCATAACATGCTTTGTTTTCCAGTGTGGGTGCAAAAGATGAGGAAACTGAACACCAGCTGTAGGCATTCATAGCTAAATAACAATATTTTTGTGATGAAGATATTGCCTTTATCCTGTAGAAAATCTTTCTCAACATTTACATCAAAGAGATGACATTAGACCTCAGACAGTTGATTCCTTGTCCTCTCTACAGACATCACTTGGCTTTAGGAAGTAATAGTAGAAAATCTTTAATTTAAAGTAGTATTGGATAGACTTCAAATGATCTAGTGAGCCTTGATAGTTATCTGTTCCTCTTTGATGAGATGTCTGGAATAATTTCCTGCTTCTTCTGTGATCGAAAGTATTGAGACATTTTCTGGAGTAGTTTCATAACTTTTTACTTCTGNCAGTGAGGCTGGAAACATAATGTTATGACCATAAATCATTCTTGTTCTTTCTAAACACTGCTTATAAATTAATATTATTTCTATTATCATTTATTGAATTATCATATATTTAGGTAAATGGATGCTCTCCAAGGCATCCATTAGGGTTAGGACAAGATCTAGAATTATATGGACAATATTCATTTTCATGTTCTCAAATCCTTTGCAGGAAGTTTGCGAACTGGAGCTACTATTGAATTCTTCAACCGATAAAAGCAACAAATAAGCCAAGGAAACTATAATGATAACTGGAATCTGATTTCTCACCCAGACAGTGTAAATGCTCTCTATATGGGAGCAACAGGATGAAGCAAGTAAAGTATTAACTCTAGAGAAAACAGAAAGAGTCTAGGGAACATACAAACTTTTAAAAACAGCAGGTAAGGTGAATAAAGGTACCAACACATATGGCTGGGACTACATAATACAAAGGAAAATATAAAACAGGCCAAGTACTGTTTTTCTGAATTAATATGTTAATGATCTTATTGGAATTTTAGAACTCCTAGTATTTTTTCTCATTGATGAGTTCACACTCAATGAGTTTGTGTCACTGGAAAGGACAGCAAGGTTAAAGAAAGAAATGTAAACTGGATCCTAGAACATAATAGACTGGAAAGAACTGGACAGAGGGGTCAAACACTAAATGTAGGTATCCAGTAATGGAAGCCAAGAGGACAGTTTCTGCTGAAACTTCTGTATCTATTAAATATTCTTACTCATATGGTAGCAGTCAGATTCAAAAATGCAATTATTTCAGACATAACAAGGATGAAAGTGACCATCAATATTTGGTCACCAAACAGATGTTTTGTTGGATAGAAAGTGCTTTAGGATGTCTGGTTTTTTCCTAACCTGCAATATTAGACTTCTGTTTCAAAACATAGCCAAGCATAATTATGGTATTTCAAAAGATTTTAAACGAAGATTAAGAAACACCAAAATTATATTTTTCTGGGCAATTTGAATTAATTTCTTTTGTGCATATTCAGGTGTTGACAGTCTTTAATGATACCACAGTCATTATTTTTCAACCTCATTCAGTGTTAAAGATGGCTGTGGAGGTGATTCAGGATTGAAAATTGAGCAGTCAAGGGATCTGCAACTTTGTTCATTGAAGAAGCTGCTTTGTTCACTGTTTACTAAATCAAGAACAATATGAGTTGAAGATCTGTGACTGTCTTGAATTAAATTAGGAGTATCGTGGGGACTCCAAGCCTCCAATAAATCCAATGCTGCAAAAGCCTCTAACAGACAATGGCTGTTGATACTTTCCATTTTTCAAGTGTCCACCTTGAATGTGATAATATCCTTATCACAGATTTGTAGAAGTACAGAGCATTAGCACCTCCCTCCTGAGTTACACTGAGCTGTATGCTGAGATTTTATGCTCTAATTTATCTGAAATAACAAGCCCTAGACTGTTTAATGTGGCACTCTAAATTAGTAAAATTATTTGACCCTTGTATAATCTTGTGATATGCAGACCAGTAAATTTATGCACTAGAAATAAAATTGTTCTCCTCCTGTTGTTGAAACATTTCCAAGATTAATCCCTCAATGTGTGAAATATTCATATATGATGATAAATGTGATTGAAAAATGACAAGAAAATTAATATTCTGCCTTTGCTGCAATGTTAGAATAATATGTAAGAAGTAGGATGTTTGGCCAACCAGTGAACAATAAAACAAATTGTGAAATAGTTTCTCATTTAGAAAAAAAACAATCTATCCTTGCACTTGCTGAGGCAGAGTCCCCATGAGGGGAAAATTTATATGATCATGTAATTGAAAACTGTTAGAAACAGAGATTTAATGTACCAGGAAATGCATTAAGATTTCAATCGTAGCCCTCCACTTTTCTTGACATGTGAATGCTTCCCTCTTAATAGTATTTTCCCTTTTTAGTCCTTTTTATACATAATTTTGTATTTGGGTCAGAGAAATTTTCCCAGAACCACTTTTATAAGTAAACTGTGTGCTTGTTAAATGCTTTTTTCTATTCTCAATGTAAAAAAATTTTATTGACATAAATAGCTACATCAAGATGACTTGTCAGTATGTTTTCCTGCTTGTTCACTCCCAGGTTATTGTAATCTGCTGTTTGAACATCCAAATCATTCACATTGCATAAAACCACAAAATCTTTAGAGAATTAGGGGGTTTTGGTTTGCACAAGGTGGGGATAGCAAAGGAGAAAAAATAATATGTGTAAGAAAGAAAAGGAGCATTAATTAATTATCCATTGAAGTTTCTCTGTGCAGACAAATAATTGGTAAGCAGGGCTACCATCTTGGTGCAACAAGTGTATGACAGGCACTTATGAATTTGTTGCTTCAGGCTGCTTGGTCAGCATCCATGGGGGTTTATTCTCTTCAGTGCTTCTTTGCAACCTGAAGGTAATCCATTTTATTGAAAGCACATGGATTTAGTCGTCCAAAAGTTAATATAGTTCAAAATGACTGATGTTTTGCAGGGCCTTCCCAGTAAAGTACCTGGTGACCTTCTCTGGAGAGTTCCTTTTGAAAAGGTGTAGGCAACAAAGCCATGGACAGCCATGTGTGAAACCTCCTCAAACCAGCAACAAAACATGGGTTCCATGTGTGCAAGGACAAAAGGTAAGTGAAAAATTAAAGTCAGCACTTTGACATAATTAGTAAGCTGAAACAGCTGGAATCCAAAGGGCACTTAAACCTTCCTGAAAAAGGTCAGGGCCAGACTGAGAATTGGGTCATGAAATATGTAACTAAGCCAGCTGCATATCCCTTAGCCAGATCATTCACTCTTTCTAAGCCCTTTAAGAGCTATTTGCAAGCTTAGCATAGGGCAATATCAACTGATAGGGTTCCTACTGGTGAGGCAAATTCAGCAAGCAAACTGCTTCACTTATTTTTAACAGTGATGAATTTTTATGAAAAAACAGCTGCTTGTGAACTCCAGGCCTGGCAGTTTCAGCCTCTCTTCATATGTGCCAGCCTGGTTCCTATCAGTGTGGGGTATCAGCACAGGACAATAGCAAGTAGCCATTTCTCAGGTGGCAGCAGGGTCAGGAGCCAGAACTGTGTGCATTTGTAATTCTAATGACCACTAAAGATCTGAGTGCTATGCGTGTTGCATCAAATTTACCTCTGCAATTTACAGCAAGCTAATCAGATAACAATTTTAAAGTTCAAACAGAGAAGGAAATGTTTCCAGCCGATAACACCTTTTTTATAGCTATTCTCATGGCAAAACAACACAAACTCTGGATTTTTTCCAGCTCAGAGGAATGTGAATGACTTCTGAAGATATCTCCAGCAATTATGATGGCTATCATAAAAGCATTAGAGTCATTGTGATAAGTTATATGTTAAGAAAAGTGACTACACCAGCAATTAGAATCCACTCATGACAAAACAAACCAAAGATTGAACTGTGTCATCCTCTGGAAATGAAGAGAGCTCTAACAAGTAGACTCCTATTTAAATTTTAACCTCTTAGCTTCTGTCTAATGGTGGTTGCATAATTTAAGACAGACGAGCACAGTGCAGTTATCAGTTTATATTGAACACAGTCTCTGCAGACAACTCCCCCTATTGCAGCCTGATGATAGCACCACAACCCCCTCCCTAGTGTTATGTTTATTTTTCTGACAAAAAAGAAGCTATAGTCTAACCTAGACCATAAGTACTATCTGAGCAGAATATTACCCGGCATTATGTTTTTGGTGAGCTCTAGAATTGCATTGTAGGTGCAACTACAGTATAGATAGGAATAAAGTATATTTTTTACCCCAATTGTTGTCAAAACCTGCTGATTTTCAGTTCAAAACTTTATGTTCAGAGGGAATTCAAAGCCATAAATTCAAGAAGCCAGGTTTGAATTCTCCTCCAGTTTGCATCACATATAAAAGCTGATGCAAGGTATGTGTGTGAAAAGTCATAAGTAGTAGTAATTAGTTACCTAACTTATGAAGCAAGACATGCCATATTGTTTTCACAACTTTCAAAAGAATTCCATTCAACATTATCTCAGAGCTATTTGAAAGGTATTGATGTCAGTCTGAGCTATCTCTATACCATTAAACTACCCTCTGATAGCAAGGGGGTTGTCAGAGGGAACTTGAGGCCATTAAAGGAGGAAAATTTGGCTTTTGCATTCCAGACAATTTTCCAGAACAGTTAAAAATCTACTGAGGTTACTTTGACAATACCACTCAAATATTTCACTATCCAAACTGCACTGGCCTAGGATTTTTCAGGATACTGCAAAAGAGCAATCACACGCACAGAAATATTGTGGCATTAGTCATCACCAGTTATGTGAGGTGAGAAGAAATGAGTGTGTTTAGAAGCAAAATTAATATTATAATTCCTCACACTGGGAATACTTGAGAAGGGAAAATCTGAATGGCTTTTCTCCCCTAAGAATTTGTATTATTCTCTGCAAACCAGCTGTACATATGTAGACCTTTTCTTCTGTTGTTTCTGGATTCTCTTAGATCATATTCTGCACTTCTATCCTGCTCACAGTACTTCTGGCACACACAGGAAACAATTTGAAATTGTAAAGGGACCTACGCCTGGAAGGAATCCCTGTGTAAAATCTTGACACTGTTCAGACTGCTTCCACGGAAATTATGCAGCTGCACAGGTATGTCGCAGAGACAGATACCTTAGCAGGAAAGAAGTAATTTTATATTTATTTGCTAACAGTGAATGAATAAATATTTCTCGCAAAGAATATGAGTACGTGTGCCAAGAGAAATTTTCTCACTCCCTATTTATAGTTCCGAGGAAGTGTTTTGTTTAAATAAGAGAACAAATGATCATACTTTCATGTTCTAAAAAATGCTATCAGATCTTGAAGTAAAAGTGAGTCCTGTGAAAGGCCTTGGTGAAAATATTTTCTACATGTCTCTCAGGTGTACAGGTGTGAGGTAGCATCAAGGCAAATTCTTCAGTGTTAAATCACTCTCACAGCGATAGTGGGACATCCATTCCTTAAACCTCCTCCTGAAAGCAGAAGGAAGAACATAAATTTTTCAATTTTTTTCTGAAACGTTTTGATCAGGGCTTTAATTTTTGCAAATTTCACGCTATGCTCTATAAATTTTACCTTGGAAAAAGACTTTCCCCACCTTTTAGCTCTGCATGTTGCTCCCATCCCTCACTGTTTGTCTAGCTCTCTTTTTAGTCCTTACTTTTCAAGGGCCAACTTTAGAACATTTTTCCCCTGTCCAGAGTCTTTTGCAATGTCTCCACCTCCCTCTTTTCCCAGGAACTAAGCTGGCAAAGCCCAGGGAGGGACAAACTTGGATACACAAGCAGGAACAAGTACCTACCAACAGAAGGTGGGGAAAGACAGGGAGAGAAATCATTTGGGAGTGCCTTAGGAAGATATTGTTGCCCAATAATGAGCTTTATCCCAATTATCTTTGTAATTATATGCTTGAGGTCAGCTCAAGTTAGTTGAGTATGTGACTAAAACTTCTGCTGAATTTTTAAAAATAATGTTTACATCTGTGACTGGGAAATTGTGGAACATGGAAGGAGTTGAATTGGTAGTTGGTTACATTTGAAAGTTAAGTTCAATTTAGCTTTTTGCAAAATTCAGCCTGAATTTAGAATGGATTCATGGAGGCAGAGCATCAGTGTTTAAGTTCTAATGTTCTGGT
Source organism: Mystacornis crossleyi (assembly GCA_013400655.1). Lineage (NCBI taxonomy): Eukaryota > Metazoa > Chordata > Aves > Passeriformes > Timaliidae > Mystacornis > Mystacornis crossleyi. The sequence continues at coordinate 14,510 of VYZQ01052768.1, read as the reverse complement.
ACTCGTGACAAGAAGTGTGGCACTGTATATTTTCTTGTAAATATTTAAATTTGCTAGTTCTTGTTGCACGGTTTAGTCAGATAAATTGTGCACTTGCATAAGCAAAATTACATAAGTTGTAAGTAAATAATCAATAGTTTCCGAGGTAGTTAATTTTAAAGATCATTTATCACCTGTTACTGATCATTAGCAGTCCAGTTATTTTCTGAAATAACCTGAAACCAATGCTATATATCAGTGTCGAGAATTTCTTAATCTGCTCCGAGAACACTGGTAAAAACATTTTTGCAGTGATGAAAAAGTTTTGAAGTATTTTATTATTAACCAAACAGATATAGTCTAATTAAGGTTGGATGATTACCTTATTTCAAAATACAGACTAGAATTTATATGTATTATATATTTTGCTTTATGCATTAACCTTGCCAATACAGCACATTCAAGTCTAAGAGACTTCTGGATTAATTTTATATAATGTTTCTTCATTCAAAGGACTTTCAATTTTAGGTTGTATCAGTATCCCAGTATCAAATTTCACTAGTATGCAATTATATTTACATAATAAACAAACTATTAATATACATTGGACAGTGACCATAATCTGTTCTTATCCTTGTTGAGTTATTTATGGTTAATGAGACCTAAATTAATGAACAAATACAACTCTCACCAGCACAGTTCCAAGTAATCCCATTGAGAATAAATTTGCATGAGGACAGGCACTGATGTGAAACTAGAAAATAAGGCTCAACATTCATTCAGCAGAAATCATTTGCATGCAACTGCACTGGGAAAACACAGGGTTTGTTGTTTTTTTTTCTTATGACAGAACAGGTTTCTCATAAGGACAAATATGAAATATCAGCAAAATGAAACGCATTTTCTGGAAAACTTAGAATCATGTCCAGCTTGACATCACTAAATTAATGGTATAAATGGTAAACCACATGTGCAACTTAGCAGCACATAGTCTACTATCTACTACTGAACTAACACATTTTATTCTGGTCAATTAAGCCACAATTTTGCTGACAAAGTCAATAAAATGATCTGACCTGATGCTAAATTATCAAACAGGATTCTTCACCGTGAATTTTCTGAGCACTTCTGTATTTGTTTCTCCATTTGTTGATCAGCCAAGTGGAAAGCAAGGATTTCTCTCATCTACTGAAAGGCTCTCTATGACTTACCTATTTAAAAGAAAAAGCTATTCAGGATAAAGCCCCCATGCCATGATTATATGTAAGGAAAGAGAAAGATTCAGAGGGGCTCTCTACTTTTGCTTACAGCTCATTGCTGAGAAAAGTACTTAGGAAGGAGTGAGGAAAAGTGAGATTATGTGGAATTCAGAGGCTTTGTGTCTACTGTTCCCAAAGCATCACTACTTCATATAGTGATGTAAACTGTCCCTCTGATCTATGACTATCCTGTGCACCATAGTAAGGCTGAGCCAGTTTGATCTCAGTAAATCTTGAACATCGTTATACTGTGCTTCAATGAGAGGAATGGGATGCTGCAATTATATGACCATTACTGGCCATAAATTATATCTGGGCAACAATTATATCTGCTAAAGAAGACAATATGCTAAAAATTTATTGGTCATGATATTGCTGATGGAACTAAGTGTCTGAGCATTCCAGAACCCATGATTTGTTATTTTTATGAGCTAGTAAATGCCTAACTGCTGACCGTGGAGGCCGGTGGGCCTGTTGTGGAGGCCGCTGAGCCCATAAGACAATGGACAAAAAGGGTCCAATAGTGAAACCATCCCTAAGGGTAGAAATCCTCCCCAGGTTAGAGTGAGAAGCAAACGCTTCTCCCACAATGTTTTGGTACTTTATGCTAATGTACCCCAGTTCTGTTCCCCTGATTGATCTGTTGGCCTCCCCGCCCCTTTATCCCTTATATGTCTATAGATAGATAGACATAGAACCCTAGAATGTTCTTCTTTCCCTGCTCTCCCATTAGCTCTTGTTCCTTAGTCCCTCCCTGACAGTATCCCTACTGGTTTCCTTACCCTAGTCCCGCCTTTGCACCGCCCCTGTGCCCTCAGATCACTGACCCTGATGCTGTCTCCGCCCCCATATAAAACCCTGTTCCTTGTGTTGTTCCTCATCTTCATCCCTGGAACCCTTCATGTGAGTGGCCCCAATAAACCCTCCCATGGAACCCCAGACGGAGACCCTTCCCGGACTCTTTATCGTCAGCCTATGTGTGTGTGTGTGCCCGCTGCTCCGGTGGCTGAGGGGGCTTGTGTGAGTGCCTCCATGGCCTCCCCTGTTCGTGCTCGTCGGGGATCGCTGACTCCGGGAGTGCCGGATCCTACGTGGACGCTCGGGGAAAACGCGTTGCCCTCGCCAACTGTGAGCACAGCAGTTCTACCGAGGTGGCTTCTTTGGGGAGACGCTTTTGGGAAGGTTGCGGCACTTTTACCACCAACACCCGCCGCAACAGCTGACTTTTTTTTTTGAGGGCAGAAGTTTGCATATGGGTGTCTGGGAGTAGCTTAAAAATGGGTATTAATTTTGACTGTCCATTTCTTTACTGCCGGCTCAGAGGAACTCCTTAAAACTTCAGGAGAGGATTTTCAGACACACATTTTTGTGTGACTATGATGTTTGAGACTTCAGGCAAGATGGGGTTTGTTTCCATTTTCTAAATGTAGTCTCTGAAGTGTATGCTGAGGCCCAAAGGTTTGTGAGACAGTCGTGTTGTTAATAATGTTGATGAAAGACCCAGAAGTGACTCGTGGTCTTCTGCAGTGGCAGCCATAGGCCAGAGAGGGCACCCTAGAGAATCGCAGGAGAACTAGATGACCCTGTCTTGGTAATGATATCTAAACTCATATTCTGTCAGTGGAGTTCAGTTGACATAGTGACATCAATAGAGCCATTTAAAGTACTCTTCAGTAAAAACAAATTTAGTGAACTGATGTTTAAATTAACTAAACTAGGTTTCAATAGCTGCATCAATTTCATATATTTCTATTGCCTATAAAGAAAGTCTAGACTATAATGACACTGTAAAGTCTATAAAGTAGACATAAATATTTAAGTTACTTAATCTGTAAACTGAACCCTCTGTGACAGTCTCCAGAAGTGTTTGAGTGTATTCCATGTCTTCCATGTCATCTGGAAGCCCCAAGTAAACTTGCTAGATCTCCGGGGATATCTTAGAGAGTCATTGTCTGTCTCTGTGGATGAATGAATCACACCCTGGATGTCTTAAGTTAGGTGAGGTACATCTCCTCCTGACCATCTAAAATTTATCAGAAATATTTACTTGGGACTTATTCTCATACTTTGGTATTAGTGAGGAGTCAGATACATTTTAATACGTTTTATATAATAAAATCAAATAGTATGTAACAATAGGAAAAAGGCAGACTAAAAATTCCAGAATGTAAAAAAAGCCCACTGAAACTGTAATTCTAATTTTGAATGTATCTTTCAGGGGCTGGTTTTTCTGATAGAAGTAACTGACATAATAGAGATTTGAATAAATCAATGATAGGTGCTTAGCACCTAGCTTTATATTCTAGCTAAATGCATTGTAAAGAGGTAGTTGTTCCTTGGCATGTCACTCAAGATAGCTATTCTGATGTAAAATACAGAAGAAGAAAAAGAATGCAGTTTCTATCTTAGAGCAAAACCTTGTGGCTCCAGGATATGCTAGGGATGTATTTGATTTTTCTCAAATTCTTAAATCATATTTATGTTGATTATGAATATCCAATTATTTCAAAACCACTTGAAAGCATTGTACTGCTCCACTAGTTTCTTGTTACTTGTAAAAAAGTAACTCGCAAGCAGGACTTTGCTCCAGTCCCCAGCTAGCCCCAGCTATGACAAGAGTGGTGATGAACTGCTAACATGCAACAGCAAAACCAAACCCAGAATACAGGTCTCTGCACCAAGCTCCACACAATATGACATAGAGATATAGAATTAATTCTTTCTTTAGTGAGATATAAGCCTAAATTCAGGCACTTAGTTGCTTAAATCTCCTCAGGTGCTCTGCAGAAAGGGAATTCCCCCAGAGAGATTTTAAGAAAGATCTCAACTGGGTGTGTAAGGCCACCTAAGCATGATAACCCTCAATATAGGTTCCCGATTTACTTCCAGTAGTCCACAGAAAATGCAGCATCTAACACTTTATTACTATTTGCAGTGAATTTTGCCCTAACAATCACTGCAAAGAGATGAAGAACAGGTATGCATTACCCTCCTCTGTTCCCTTGTAGGTTTAGATGAGAAAGGTCTGAGAGTTATTGTGCTAATGATCCAAGAAAAAAGACGGGAGAAAGATTTTTTGAATAACTTTACTCCGTTAAACAGCCAGATGAAGGTTTTGAAGATTTTGCTGTGAACACAGGCAATCAAGGACATCATGATCCACCCTGAAATATAGAATAAAGTGATACTAGAAAAGTCAGAGACATTTTATAACTCAGTCTTCTAATGAAAGCACATGTAACATATGTATGTTTAGAGACTTATATTTCCAATGACATCTGTTCTGTTTAGCACTCCTGTCTCCATGCGTGGACCACAGATGGACTGGCACAAAACCAAGTATGATTTGTTCATAGACGATTTATTTTTGATATACTATTATGATATATAGGGAAGATACACACATTTCTGGAAAACATCGATTGCCAGCAAAAGTGGTGCTTTTACATGTCCCAACTAACTGTCCCTGTCAATCTGCAAAAAGGAGGAAGACTAACATGATTTTGGTAGATGTGGTGAAAGGAAGGGCAGCCAAACTCTTGGACTAGAACAAGACACCTGGCTTTGACACAGGCAGGCTCTCTGGGAGATTTTGACCATGATCTCCATTAAGCTTTAGGAGTGTATCAGCAGAATGTTGTAATATGTCTTGCACAGAAAAGTTGCAAGGAACAGCATCATGAGATTATTGAAGTCTGAAGAGACATATGGAAAACAGTCTTGTCCCCTGTTTCCCTGCTACACACATTAACAGGCTGGGATTTATACACTGTGTGTGCAGCAGCCAACCCTTGTGATCCCCAACATAAGGCTCAAATCATTAGTATGTTTTCAGTGTTCATATGCTTTCCTGATAACTGATGAAGAAAATACTTCTATAAAGAAAATATATAATCCTTTAGCACTAGAGGAACTTGAAACTGTTTCTGCACTAGTAAATCTTAGGGATCAGAACCTATTTTCTAGACTTGTATCCTGATAAAAATGCACCTTTCATCATGATATTGTCTTATCTCACCTTCAGAATTGTTGTGAATGGTCCCTGGTTTGTGCAAAATCCACTGCTATCCCTATTAATTATTGTGAATTAGCATGAAAAAAGAACAAGCAAGGGTCCTAGCAACTTAGTGCCCTGGTCCTTAATCTACCTTCAAATTTGGTGGACTGTGAAAAAAATGTGCTTAAAAACACTACTTGTGTCACAAGAAAAGAAAATGTGAAATAATCATATTTTCAGAAATCCCTTCAAAATAATTTTGACACAAATTCCTTTTCCCTGTAACGTCAAATCTCAGTTTTTCCAGTGGATGTCTTGGGCTTTGCCCATTAGAGAGAAGAGTCATCTTGAAAATGTCAGGTATCTCAAGGGAAGTGCTCTTGATCAGAATAGCTAGTAATAACTAATTCATGGCAGAACCTGGTTTATGGACAAAGCTTTTAAACAGTCATTTTATACATCTTATTGATTTGTCCACTTTACTTAGAAACAGAAGACTGCAATTTGCTTTTACCTGTAAAATTTTGCTCGAAAGATGTTTTCCTTCATCAAAATATATTTGGGAGCTGAGGGGGAGGAACCAAACTTTGTTTCCTTTGTTTTTTCTTAAACAAGAAAAATCTCACAGAAGTTACTTTAATTTAATTCACCGTATTGTTTGCAAAATTTTTGATAAGTAATGTCTTTTGACTAATTACCTTTATTGACCACAGTTTTTAATTAACAGAGGAGTTCAAGTGAATTTTTGAGTGCTCTCTCTTCAGAAAGGTAATTTGTTCCCTGTCCTCTTTTTCTTTATCTCTATCTCTCCCTCAGGATGTGAATATATACCACATCATTGCTGGCTGTATGCCAAACACAGACGCTTGGGGCTGTGGCTGCCTGATTCTTTGTTCCAGCATGACTTCTCTGGCTCTGTGCAGTTAGTGGGATGCACTAACTCTTAGGCACATCTATTTGCGTTGAGTATTTGCATTACTCAGCATTTTCCAAGCAATTTAATTGGAAACAGTAACTATTAAACAATGCTCTTGGAATGTGTCTGATAAATTTCCAGTGAGATACCTCAAGTGCTGTTAACAGTATTGCTGTAACATATAGAACAAAGAGTGTACAGTATGTGACATTTTGAAATCCATTTTTGTGTCTTTGAGCATAGCATATATATATATGTGTGTGTGCTTGTATCATCAAAAAGCTAAAAGCAATATTCAGAGTTTTTTAACAGGATATGATAGGTCATGGATTTCCAAGTTGTTTGCTTTTTTTTCACTCTTTTTCTAATAATTATTCCTATAAAAATTCACAAAAAATTAACTCGATATTTTCAGGATAGTCACATTTCAGACATTTCAGTCAACTCCAGTTAATGAATACCCATCTACAAAATTTTTATGGAACCATGGACCTGGATACCAAAAACATATTTGGTACTTGAAAGGAAAAAATCATGGAACAGAAACATTTTGGGTATTAATCAGTAATTTTCTGGAAGACAGACTGAGAGCACAGTGCCATGTGAAACCTGACAGGTTGTGTTACCAGGTACTTCCACGAACATGATAAAGTGTTACTCCACCACTAACTAAACCTACAGGAAACTTCTCCATTTGCCATAAAAGACCCATCAGGCTGGGTGTTTTGCACACAAATGTGTTAATCTTTTGAGAATTACTTTACATACTTAGTAAATTGACGTGGAAAATAGTGTGTCAATGCACCTCAAAGATCCGAAAACTTTGTCTTAAAAGCCAAAGATGTATTTCAGAGATTCATGGTAATTATAAATCTGTTTTAAAACTTGTAGATTATCACTTTTCTTCTAGAAAAGAAGAGCATTACTATTTGTACCTGGTGACATTTGCCCTGTGTTCCAGCCAAAATCATTATAGTTTAGGGGACTAAACAAATATTTCTTCAAAACATCTTACTTTATAATAATGTCTGCCAACGCACTTATACTCTGCCGAAATTCAGTCTCTGTCTTTAATAGTCATGATATACAATTCCAAGGGTAAATCATGGCTCCTGAAATATATTTTCTAGGATAGTCTGATTTCTGTAGCTGTATTTTAGCATTTTGCTTCAGTTTTGTACAATCAAACATAATTTTTTTTTTTAAGGAATGAAAGCAGTAACACTTTACTTTTGCTAATATGATTAGCATTAAATTTTGATTCTCTTTCCTTACTTGCCAGCAAGACAAAACAATACAGTCCTTGGAGTTCAACATTTTCTTTGCCTATTGTATTATAAACAAGGTTGGGTTTGTCCGTAGAACTTCTAACCTACTATCAGTTTTGACACACATTTTTAATCTAGTGTTTCTTTCAAAACTGTCTTAGTCATTACAGAGGACTGCTTATCCTATATGAGATGAATTAGGAGAGAAGATTTCATGATTCATTACCATTTTAGTTCATTTTCCATCCATTTAACCCTGGGACTGGAGGCTGCTGGTGCCTTTGAATTTACTCCAAACAGAGTCAGGAGTATTGCATTAATCCATGCAGTTTTACAAAATTTGACCTCTGTCAGAGTGCAGTTTATCCTTAAAAATACCTTGTTCTGGTCCTCTCTCTGGCTATTCTGATGTGGATGAAATCATTCCCAATTTCTGTTTTTGCATGAATGAATGCTTGCATGTAGGCATAATCCACGTTCTATTACCTCATCACAATGCCATCTGATCATCTCACATTCGCTAATGACCTCTATCAACACAATAGTTCTGTTTCTAAAGATGGCACATTGACATACAATGAAAGATTAGTCCGAGGTCATGTTGGGACTGTGTCTGCATTGCATACTACAGAACAGAATGGAAGCATTCAGGGTTGTCCTACCATTCTCAGCAGCATAAGCATTCAGCTTCATTTGCTTCTGGTCTTATCTGTATTGTTTTAGATACAGAGGTACTTTGGCTGTCCTTAGGCTTTTCTGCAAATTTGTGGAGTTATTCAGAAACAGCTGCTGCAGAAAAGCTACTCCTTAAAAAGCCTTTTTGGACTCAGTTCTGGAGCAAAAGAAACTAATTTACTTGAAAAACTGCTAAAATTAGTTTTTAAATCCAATTATTTTGCAAGTGCATTTTGATTTTATTCATGTAATTATTTATTTTATTTTATTCTTGAAAAGAGCTCATAAAGGCAGGCAAGAAAATTAAGTAAATTTCAACAAAGGGAAAAAACATCCAAAAACTGTAAAAAGTCAGAAGTCTCACCTTCTTTTAAATTACATTTACAGCACATACTTTAAAGGTGTACATCCCATTAATTCATGAAATTGTTATGATGAAGGGTCTGAACACTGGTAAATGCTAACAGCTCGAGGCTATACATAGCTCTGCTTATACTAGAATTTCAGATTTCTGGATACAAATAATAATATGTTGATGGAAGCTTCGGGACACAGAGAATCAAAGTCTTGAGAAAACTGGAAAACTAGTTTTACACTACAGGAAAATTTATGGAACGAATGTGAATACTCCTTGGAGGCTGAGATGATCAGATGTTTTCTTTCTGCCTTTTGATGACCTTGACATGGACACTTAGTCTTTTCAGAATTTTTGCCAGTTTGTATACATGTCTCAGATGTTTCTTCCAAATCTGATTAAAAACACATCCATTCAATCACAGACATTTT
>VYZQ01052767.1:56889-82142 GCA_013400655.1 Mystacornis crossleyi | reverse complement strand
GCGCCAGCCGAGCGCCGAGCGCGCACCCCCGCCTCGCCGGCCGGGCGGATCTGCTGCTCGGGCATCGATTGGGCGCGCCTGGAGCTTCCTTCAGTGTATCAATGGGAGGCGGGCGCGGCGGCGCGTCTCGTGGTGCGGGGCAGCGCTGCACCCTGAGGGCCGCGGGTTCGGGTCCCGCCGCCACCCTCCGCATCCCTGTCCCGCATCCCTCACCCGCGCAGAGCGGGCTCCCGCGTCCTGGGAGAATCTGAGCTCAGCAGCTCTAATATTTATCTCGCAGATAAAGAGTAGCCGCGTGATGCCGTACCCAGGCGGGCATTCCGGTGGTGTTCAGCGACAGGACGAGGAGCGATGGCCATAAACTAAAACAGAAGTTCCACACCAACATGAAAAAGAACTTCTTACATAAGGGTGGCAGAGCACTGGCACAGGCTGCCCGGGGAGGTCGTGGAGTCCCTCTTTAGAGCGGGGGAAACCCCACCTGGAGACGTTCCTGTGTCACCTGCTCCAGGTGACCCTGCCTTGGCGGGGGGTTGGACTGGGTGATCTCCAGAGGTCCCTTCCAACCCTGACAGTTCTGTGATTCTGTTTCCTCCAGCCCCTGGGAATAACAGTGGGTCTGCTGACAAAATCAAAGAAGAGCACTTCGATAAAAATCTGGGATTTTTTTTCTACCTCACAGTAGATAATTATCCTGTTCTATCAGCAGAGGGCTGCAGCTTCCCTGGGGAAAGGAAGAGGAAAGCACTGAAGTTACTCCAAACCCTTGCCAAGTACTTGTCATTAATTTTATAGAGATTCTGAAAACAGTGTTCGACTAAGGCAGGATGTGCGGCCCTGGGTGGGCTTCAGGCAGCTCGCAGGTGCCCCTCAGAGTTGCACACCGGCACCTGAGCAAACCTGAGATGTTGACACACCTTTCATCCTGTACTGCCCTTCTCCAGGCTGTCACACGTCTGCTGTGCACGAACGCAGAGTTTGCCTTCACAGCGAGCCCCTCAACAGCCTCCGGACTAGAGGAGGAAAGGATGGAAAGGGGTGGAAGTGCGTGGAAAGGATGGGTACATCACTGGGGATTCGGGGAAGGAGGGAAAGAAATCCCTGCGAAGCACTAGATGGTGCTGCGAACACACAGTCAGACACCCAGGTGCTCCATACAGCGGAATCTTTGCTCTTGCTAATTACTTCTTCCAGGAGTTCTTGGCCCAGACACCAGTGGTTCAGAGGCAGATGAGTGCATTTGGTCCCACCCTGGGGAAAAATGAAGAGAAAACCTAGGAGAGTTCATCTGGATGACCTGATGGGCTGCCCCTCACACTGCCTGGCATGTTTGCCGAGGGGTTTGCCCTGTTTGAAGGTGACCAGCAGAGAAGCTGGAGTGGCATTCACCCATTTCAACAAAACTGCTGCCACCCTGTTCCATCCAAGCGCATCCAAGAGGAAAGCAAATAACAAACAATTAAGGGCTGACTTGGAAGAGCTGTCCTAAGTCAATGGCCTGTTTAACCCTGATCCTGCCTCTGCCAGGAGCTGACATAAAAAAGGCCAAACAAGCACTACTTGTTCTCCTAAATATTTCCCAGCCTCACGAGATTTGTGGCTTAGGGATTTCCTGCATGCCATCATCCTGGGGGAAATTTTTCATCCAAGCATTTGTCCAGTTTCTCTGAAAAAACCTCTTTTGTTTATATGTTATTTATTTATAGTGTTTGAGCAAAAGAGAAATGGCTGCTTGTTGGTGTTTCCTCCAGCTGGAGCCACTTTCACTCCTAAGAAAGGCAGTCCTGTCCAAACACCAAAATGCTGCTCCACAGCTTGCAGCCTAGACACCTGCAGAGGATCTGTAAGATGTCATGAAGAGCCATACACAGACATTCACAGGCTTGCAAGCATGAAAACAAACAAAGAAAGTGACTGTAACAAATGGGTGTTCAGAGCTTAACCTTTTTTTTTTTTTTCTCGGTTATGAATGCACACTACCTTAATACTGCTCAAAATGGGGTTTAGTGGATTTCCTGTTTTGAAAGGGGTAGGTGATTCTGCTGTACAAATGAGCTTGAACACGGCTTGAAAGGATCAGGCTCAAAGCTCTGGGCACTTTACCTTTTCAACCTTACTTTGAGAATTTCACAGGAGTTTGGCTACAGCCAGTCTGTTGCTTTGAAACAGGAACATCTACATAGCAGGAATTACGTTGTTATGGTTCTTCTTACTGCAGCGTAATTTCCTCTGTAGCCAAAGTGTCATCCTGATTTTTGGTGTCAAGAGTTGCCCAACCATGTTAGTCCCTTTTATAAATATATTGATCTCAACAAAGCTGCGTCACTCTGTGCCTTCCCAAGTGACATGGGGATCACAGCACATCCCTTCCCTCGCCCAGGGCAGTGGGGTACCAGTGCTAACATAAACAGCACCGAGGATACCAAAGTTTTGTTACAAAACAGGGAATACTTTGGCAGCAGCTAGGAGAAGTGGCCACATTTCTGGGGAATCATCCCTTTAGGCAAATCCAGTTTTTCCAGAGCCCTCACGTTTGGCTGCTGGGTTTTACTAGAGCCTGCATGCAGCAGGAACAAGGGCAGTTAAAGAGGGAAATATTTTTATGATCCCTCACAGGCTGTCTACATCCCTTTCTAACAATATTCCCATCTCAGTGGACTGTTGACTTTTGAGATCTGTTGGATGACAAGTGCTGCACCAACACGTGAAACCAATGGTTTGCTTTTCCTCTCAGTTACCAGTAACCTCATGGTTATCCTTAGAGGAGTTTTGATTATCTCCATATACTGACACTGAGATGCCAAACTGGCTGCTGGTGCTTCCCAGGACAAGCAACCCATATCACCCACGTGCCCATGGGCTCCCATAGCTCACTGTGCTGCGGACAGGAGTCTAGGTGAGGAAGGAGGTATAATCAAAGGGGCTGACTTGCAGGCTTCATCGTGTCAGGGTATTTTGAATTTTCTTAATGCCTCTGTTTCTGGAATCTCACCTCTAGGACGCCCCCAGCAATTTCTGATGTCCAGAGGCAAACCCCACAAAAACAGTGAAGATGAAAACAACAGCTCAAGAAACCCTGGGTCTGGCAGTTTTGAGTGTCTAGGACTGTGAAATTCAGTGCCAAGCATTCAGGTGCCTGGCTTGTGACTTCAGGGCACTGCAAAGAATTATATTTTCTTTTCTGGGCCATTTTGCATTAGATTCCTCTGAAAGGCAGAGGGAAGTAGGTCAAACTCCTGGTACCAGGAAGACTTAAGTTATCTCTTTGCCATCACAGGACCAAATGCTTCCCCTCAGATTGTGCTGACAGAACCCTGAGCACTAAATCTTCCAGACTGTGCTGCCTTGGGCTCTATTTCTGACACATGCTTGGGGTGTCGCCCTGCAAGATTTCCACCCTGCTAAGCATCTCACAAAGGGTGAGAAAATGTTGGACATATATAGGGAACACGATCGCTCACAGCCTGTAGGGGAGTCAGAAATGCTCTTGCTCAAGCCTGGATTTGTTGCTGCAGGACACTTTATATTATCTGGCCTTTGATATCAGACAGCTTGAGAGTTTTGTAACAAAAACCCTTTCAGTGCTAGGTTGTCCTGTCTATACTGATGACCCACTTTTTCCATGCCACTGCATTTAATCAAGTGTGGCTGGGATGACCCTGTTTGCATCCAGGCAAGAGGCTACAGGCAACCCCTGCTGTGGCTCAGCTGTACCTTCTTGCTTATGCAAGTGATCATCCCACTGACATCCATGAAACTACACCAGTGGCAAAGGGGTGTGAGATTGTGTGCCCCCCATCTAACTGAGCATCTTGCTGTCTTTTCTTGCCATGGAATAAATCAGAGGGCTTATCATTTTGTCTGGGGGTTCTAAAGTATGTTTTGAAAGCTTAATAACTTCCCATGGCTCCTCTCTCCTGGATGATCATTAACATACGCAATCTTTTTAGCTGAGTTTAGAGTGTTCCTGCAGGGCAAAGGTGAAGTTTTGGTGCCCAGAGCTGGCCTCCTTCTCAGCCTTTCTGAGCAATTTTGTATTACAGACCGGCACAGCCCTCTGTTCTTTAGAAAGCTCCTTTAAATAAAACATGTTTTTTCAGCATTCCAGATGCCCAGGGAAACTGATGTAGGAAGAGGCAAGGAAGGAGGGGTTGATAGAGGAGAAACAGCATTTCAGACTGCCCGGGAACATGACTGAGTAGCTTTCTCTCAGTAAATTCAGTGGTGTGACTTACATATCCTGCGTCTGGGAGAAGATAATATTCCCAAGCCAGTGGCAGAGCTGAGTGCAGCCACAGTACTTGCCATAGTTAGTACCTGGGTGCTTGCCAGGCTTCGAGGTTATTCACTCTGACATTATCCCCATATAGGAAAGACCGTGCCATTATCCCTGTTTTACTGTCCCCATGTGGCAACTGAGACACAAATCACTATGCGATGAAATTAGAGAGTGGGAAATTAAAAAAGGGTATAAGGAAATTTGTTCTCGTGGCAGGTTAATTAAACCAGGGCCTACAGCTAAAGGCAGATGTTATGGCAAAGTAATGCTGAAAGGAGTTCAGCTTGTTTAGAGTTCTTGAACTTGTTTAGAGTTCTCCTAACTGCAAATGTTTAAAGGGACATAAAACAATGAGCTTTAGAGATAAAGTCCATACCTAATTTATGATGACCGTGAGGAGACATAACATGAGGAAGAGATGATCTTCAGTCTCATCATGGGTCCTTCCTTGGAAATGCTCAGCCCAGCAAGCTGGAGACAGAGGAGCACTTGCTGACTGGGCAGCTGTGGTCCATTCTTGATTTCTGCTACTGCCAACAAGAACAAGAAATCATACCCAAGGGAAAAAGCAGGGTTTCCCAAATCCTGGGTTAATCCCATAGCCATTTGGTCAGTCTTGGGCAGAGTTCATGAAAAATTATGGCAAACTCTCTCATGGGCTACCTCGCTACCTTTTTTGTATGGATGCTGCCCATCTGAATTCTCCCACCTGAGTTCCCAAGCACCACCTTTCCCCTTTGTAGTGCAGTGGGGCTGTTAGGAATCCTGCCTGTGCGGATGCCACTTGTAAAAAGCTCTGCTGCCAAAGGGAGGAAGCACCAGCTGCAGCACTGAAAATGTTCAGAGCAGAAACAAGGAGGGAGATTTGGAAAGATCATGGTCAGAGATCTCTGTGTGCCAAACCCAAGCTACAGCCCTATTGAGGAGTTTAATTAAGGATGGCAGCTTCCCCATTTGAAGCTCTAATCCCAAATACATGTTGTCTCCGCATAGGCTCGAAGCCAAGCTGTGACTCCTGACTAGAGCACCCCAGGGCAGATGGCCACATCCCTGGTGTGGCAGATACCTTCCCTACCTGTGCCAGCAGTCTGGGTATCCTCTGACCCAGAACAGCTGCCAAAATACATATTGGGCAGCACAAGATACCAGCTGGAGAATTTGCATAAGGTTCCCAGTTTGGGCCCTTGAAAATGAATAAAGAAAAGCAAAACAGAAGAGCCAGAGGGCTAAAAGGGACAGAGAAGACAATGAAACTCTCGGTAGCATTGTGCTAATGGGGTACAGAAGAAAATTACATTTCTGCAGTCCCATGGGTGCTCTGTGGTATATTGAGGCTGCACAGGCCCTTTGCACAGACACCACCAGCCTCTAAAACAAATCCACCTTTGAAATGGGGATTTCTTATAGCATTCTGTTAAAGAGCAGTGAAACTGCACAGGGAATTGAAACATGTCCAATTAGTGACCCAGCTAGTCCTCATAATTTGTCCAAAATCTTAATCCCATCTGATTTTGATGGACACAGACAGCTGAGACCTTGCTTTCCCAGCCCAGCTGAAGACAGACTTTGCTTTGCTTGTCCCCACACTGGCTCTTTTTGTCAGGCAAAGGCCTGAGGCATTTTTGCTCACCTGCCAGGTGAGCAGCAGGATATTTCTTCTGGTCTTTGAGCATCCATTATGTGATTGATTCGAGTAATTCATTAAGTGCAACAAATGAGTGGTGACAGTGGAGGCTACACTACCCCATAATTCATCTCCCTTGCCTCTTGATGAGAAGGTTTCCTGTTACACAGGTCAGACCTGTCCTCATCACTCTCCTTACAGGCTCTCTCTCATTCTCAGTTGCCTTCAGACAGAAATGTGTCCAGTCCCAGAAGGTGTGAATGTCCTTTTTCCTCAGTTGCAAAAAATCTGCAGGATGCTTCTTGCCTATAGAGCCCTGGGTTTAGCTGAGAGCTCAGCAATGGTTACACTATTTGGAAGAGCTAAATATTTCTGCCTGAGTCATGACTTGCTAAAAAAAAAGTCAATCTCGTTCCTCTGTAATCCACTGCTTTCAGAAAACTCTGAACGGCTGGTAAATGCCCTAATGAGGAGCACTGANCCTGTCCAAACCAGGACAGTTTCTGAAGTTTTTCTCAGCTCTATTACAATCATACAGCTTCATGACAGTAAGTATCTCTAAGTGTGGATTTTATCTTGGCAGTCTTCTTTTGAATTGTATACTCTTGTTAGGGAATCTTAGTTTTCCCTTGTGACTAGGAACTGTTAGGGGATATCCTGATTAAAGGATAATTTGTTTCTTTGTCCTAATAAAAATGCACTTTTAAAGGGCATCTGATGCATTCACAAATATGCAAAATATTCAGTCCCTAACCCAGGCAGCTTGCATTTATTCAGGTTTCTAATTCTAAAGATCCCGTTTACACAACGGATAGCACAGAGAGGAAAGGCTGGCAGGAGAACCCAGGAGTCCTGGTGTCTGCTCTCCTCATCAATGTCAACACCGAGGACCCACGCTCCAGTGTTGCTCTAATTAGAGCAAACCAGCTACAATCAGATTAACTTCGTTTGCACTGTTTGTTGGCAAACTATGCATAAAACACATCACAGGGCTGAAGCACACGGGACACTGGTAATAGATGGCATAAAATAAAGCAAGCGATGACGAAAGTGACTGCTTGATAAACACATCAGCCGGGCCAAAGGCAACACATCTCAGAGGAAGATGTTTGTTTTCAGTAAAGCTGCAGCAATCTCTCCAGCTACCAAGAGAACTTTACAGAGGATTAGCAGTGCTGGAAACTGGAGTCCTCTTTCTACCCAGAGAAAAACTGCACAAGGGCAGTACAAGGCCGGTATTGCCACTAATACATCTTCTTTCTGGGCACACTGACCTCTTGGTGGGGGTAGGAGGGGATGTACACCTTTGCTGAGGTTGCAGCAGCCAGAGCTGCCATGCCGTGGGTGCTGAGAGGTGAAACATCCCTCCTGTGAGAGAGCTGAGGTCGGATGCCCACTTGGGGACAGCTTAGCACACGTTCAGCTGCTGGCAGCTAATTTTAGATACAATCAACTTTCAATTACCTACAGGGAGCTTAAATGTCCCTGACTTCCCTCAGCACTGCTGGCTATGGTCCAGTGCTGTGGAGGGTGCTGCAGAGGACAAGCAGCTCTTGCCCTCCTTGATGTGCTGGCTGCTGCTGCTGCAGAGAAACCACCTTTGGCATTTCCCAAAGCAGAAGGCTCCAAGTTTGCTCACCGAGTCTTGTCTACAGGTACTTTGTCCCATCCATGCTTTAGCTCTCTCTGAATAAGGGAGCTATGCCCACCTGCCCCAGGGTCGGCTTCGGCAGAGGCCTCATTGCTATTCTCAGCCTCCTCTGGTCATGACTCCTCTGCCGATCCCACGGTCTGCAGCTACATTTCACAAACTGCTTTTGGAAAGAGCCGGCCTCCCTTACTGCGTCAGCTAACTGCAGGGACCAGTAATCATCCGTTTTGCTAAAGGACCGACAAATCAATGACCTCTGGGAGAGATCCTGGAGTCCTGTGGTCTCCCTTCTATCAAGGCTGCACGTGTAGCTGCTAATTTGTTGTCCTGTGCGTGCCTATCTCCATGGCTGCTCATTAAGTGAGACCCATTATCGTTACTGCTGATGGCAAGAAATGCTCACACCCCCCACTGAACTGAGAATCTCTAGGAATAAATGGGATGTGATAACTTTCATTATCTCCTTTTCAAACGTCAAGAATTCAGTGACCAAAACCAGCAGGGGATGTGTAGCAAGGAACTTGCTTTTCCTAGCCAAGGGAAATCGTATCAAAATCAATTATCTAGGGCATGAAATAGTTGTGGTTCTCCCAAAGGAAAATACTGTTTAGCTTAATCGTTCTGCAACTAGTCTTAATTAGGTATCATGAGTCATATTTCTATTCACATCCCCAGGAATCAAAATAGGCCAGAGTATGCCACTGTATGCTTCTCAGGACAAAGTTTAAAAAAAAAAAAAAAAAAAAAAAAAAAAANNNAAAAAAAAAAAAAAAAGGAGAAAAAGAAAATAAATGTATAGCAGCACTTTGGTTTCCACCAGCTTTCATACTGCATCTCTATTTTTGTCCTCCTGCCACCTCAGAGGTTAGAGCTTCCTGGCCCTGCTGCTGAAACAGGCCCGCCCTAGTCCTGATGCAGCAACGTTTCTGAGCTCCCTCAACTGCACGAGTCTTCTATGCCTGTCTAGAGTCAAACACACACTTAACAAGCCTGTTGGATCCTTAAACCTGACACCCAGCACTTATTTCCTTCCTAACTTTGCATTACACACTGTCTATCAAGGTGGCTCTAGCACCCAGAAGTGTGAGCTGCAGCAGGAGAGACTGGCTTCGGCTCTTCAGATACTTGCCAGTATGGCTCCCAAGAGACCTCTTACAGTTCCTTAAGGTTTCCTGTTTCATAGACACCACTCTCATGATCCCACATTGCTGCCATTGCCTTCACGTGACCAATGCAGGAAGCCAAACCCAGAGCTGCTCTTGAGGTCTGAGCACAGTGACAGAATTTCAGCCTTTTTCTCTGGCTGTGGCTTATCCCACCCGCCAGTTTTAAAGGGGATCTGCATTCCTGAGGGGATCAGCACTTAACATCACATATCAAATCCACCTGGAAGGACAAAGGGATATCTCGAACATGACCACCACCATGTGTTTGGGCACTTACAGGGTTTTTCAAAAGACATTTGGACAACTAATTTGGAAACTTGTCTGGAGAGGTTTCCCTTTGGCTCTTCTTAGTAACAAATGTGGTCTGAATTCATTGATCTGTGCAAAGCTGTGAGCGATGTTTGACTCTCAGATCAAACATGGTTTTTGTACGTTTTTGATCCTCAGTGAACCAATCATCTGAGCCAGTAGCTCAGACTAACTCTGCTGGAGTCATATCTGAAGTCTCAGTCTGGATATGCATTCTGCAACTCTGCAACTCTGCCCATCTTCTTTTTATGTGACACAAACTTTGTTAATTGGGTGTGTATAGAGAAGATGGAGCCAGACCCTTCGGAGAGGCGTACTGCAGAGGAATGAAAAGCAACAGATTTGAAACAAAAAAGAGGTTATGGTGGTTGTGCTGGTTTGAAAGCAAAACTAGTGAGAGGCTCCAAGTCAGAAATACAATTTAATAGAAAGGAAAAATAAATGCAATAGTACAAAAGAAACTACCAGCAGAATCAGAATACACCCTGACACCCTGTTAGTGGGGGTGGTGGTAGCAGTCCAGATGAAGTGGTCTTGTTGAAAGCAGTGATCCCGCAGAGAGGTCTAGTAGCTCTTGTCCTCTGGAAGTCCAGTGGGTAAGCGCTGTTCCTCTGGGAATCCAGTGGAAGAAGCTCTCCCCTGCTGCTGCAAAACCACAGCCTTTATCCAGGTGGGAATGCTTGGCTCCTTCCCCCTGGGCGGAGCATCTCACAATGGGATGGTGAGTGATAGGGCAAGGCACTGATGGGGCCATTAACAGGAGATAGTCGAGGATCGAGATTATCAATGAGTCATGTACAAAGCACTGATAGGCACATTAACAGATGATAGTCCAGAGGGAGGAGGCAAGGAACATTGCTAAAAATGGTAATAGAATACCATGTAACCCAGGACAGTGGTTTGGATAGGGGGAAAAAAAGATTATCGTGAGTGTGATGAAGCAGTGGAACAGAGAGGCTGTGGGATCTCCATCCTTGGAGATAATTCAAAATTCAGCTGAATGAGGCCCTGAGCATCCTGCTGTTGCTGGAATAGATTTGAGCAGAGGCCAGCAGTGGTCCCTTTCCATTCACCCGAGCCTGTGACTGTTATGAAGCCCATTAGCAGCACATGGAAAAAAAAGTAGTAATTTCCACATTTTCTTTAATGGAGCAGTAATTCTTGTGTTCCTGGTGAAGAACTGAGGGGGTAATATGACATTTGATATGCCACCAAGGAGAAAGAGACATAAACCACATATAAGCCTGGAGACCAAATCCTATCAGTAGCTGAGCACGTGCATTGAGCTTAATGGAATTTGAGACTGTCCCTCATTTTGCAATATCAGTTTTTAAGAGAGGGAATCAGTACGACATCATCGTCACGCTAATGTGCACGGCAAAATGTCCAGCTGTTTCAGTGAACGCAAGCAGGGATGGCTTCCTTCAGTTTCCAAGCTCAGCATACACGTTGTGGTGGAGTCTGACAAAGATGTGTGCAAAGTGCTTCACCCCATCTCTTTTTATAGCTAAAACCAGAAAGCCCTGGCAGAAAGGTGACACCGGGGCTTTCTGAAGGGAGGCTGAAATTGCAACCATTTCCCTTCACTTCCCTTCCTGGTGGCCTCAGCTGGTCTGGATGGCTTTCTGACTTCCAGTGACTTTTGCAGCAAAACCTATTTTCACGCTGGCCTTCAAAACCCACTCAAGCTTTTTTCTTCATGGGGAAAGACACAAACACCAGCTTGTCTCTTTTCTATCATGGAACACGCAGTGCCAGAGGATGAAGCACCAGATTCTTTATTCTCGACTGAGGCTAATTAGTGTAATTAGAAAAGAAAATCCACGGGGTATTTGGAACAGAAATTGCCTGAACTCAGAACCAGAGCAGCATTGCCTGAAGGAACTGGACTGCCTGATACAACTCCAGAGGTTTCCAAATGCTTGTTTGGGCATCTCATTCTTTGGTGAGGAGGAAAGCCTATGGAAGGCAGATTCTTCACCTTGCTTTACAAGCAGCAGAGCTCTAAGCTTTTAAGAAGATACAAAAAATCCCCACACTTGGAGAAAGCATGGTTCTGCCCTTTTGAGCCTGACCCCTGCTCTGATGAATTACCTATGGATGCCGTGCTCTGCGTGTAATCAAAGCACCACCAGGTGCACCAAAACAAGAGCTCCTACTTCTTCACCTCGTGAATCCTGTCCACAAAATGGAGTTCTAATACAGCATTCATCCTATGTTAGATGCAATGCTTTTTGGAGCAAGAAATGACCACCTTTGACATTTAGAAATAGGGGTTTTAGTGCTGGCAATGTGAAACAGCGAGAGAGCAAGATGCTAGAGAAACATATCAGCAGATAAGGAAGAGGATAACTAGGAGGAGGGTGAAAAGGAACAGAATAGAAACACAGAAAAAAGAGGAGGAGAACTATGAAGGACAATGTAAGATCCAGAGCTGGGCTGCAGACTAGCACTTTCCCCACATCTTAGAGATAAATCTGACTTTGGAGCTCAGGCTCTAGTACCTCCTTGAGTTCTGAGATCTCCTCAGGATCTGAGACCTACATTTATGGCTGGTGACTGGTCTTACAGTAGGTCAAGACAAACTCCACATCTCTCTGCCACTTGACTGTGGAGAAGGGTGCCTGTGAGCCCAGACAGAAAGCTTGTGGCCTGGACATAATTCTTCTCATGTACTCCCAGAGATTCTTTTTTCTTTTCGTGGCATGAAGCTAAATTCCACTGCTTAATGGTAAAGATCAAATGGATTTGTACTGAACAGACGGGAGAGGTATTGCGTAAGGACTTGTTGCTGTGTTCTTTGATTAGCCTGCCTATTAGCCTTTATCTCAGACTCTTGGAAACACCAGCTTTCTATCAAAAGGAAATGTCACTACTTTAACTAATATACTTTTTTATTTCCTTTGCAAGCTCTAATTAACTTTTTTTCAGTTCAGTACAGCTTTAAAAAGAATATTTAATGTCAGGCATTAAAGTTTCCATATTGGCTTGCAAAGGAAATCTTGACTCACAGAGATTCTCATCAAGAGAAATAAGAGGCAGACTATGCCTCCCTTCCCTACCATGCAGAACAAAGAATTTGCCTTGGTGTAGCTCTGCTAATCTATTGCATAGGTGATTTTATGACTGAAAGGAGCTTTTTCCATCCAGTCCTTCCTGAAGGGCTCTGAATGATGGGAGAGCTGCCTCAGCACCCACTACCTCCAGCATTCTCATGATCCACTCAAAGAAACTCTGCATCTGGCAGGCCTGTGGCCCTCCCCTGTCCAGAAGTCCCTGTCCAGTGAAAGCAGCCAATTGCAGGCAATCAGTGTTTTGCATTTTCCCCCAGCTGAATAATTCCCCAGCTTTACAGATCATGCAAGAGGCATTAAAATTGCATTGCAGTACTGAATGCCAGGCCCTCTGAAACAAACAGAGGACTTAAAATTATAACAAATCTGTTGAGCACTTGTTTAATTTTGTGTCTCTGCTTAAACTCCTCGACTGCAGACTTCAAGTGTAAGCATATGCTTTGAGAAAAAGCAATTTCAGTATTTGCAGAATCAGGGCCATCTGAGGCACTGTTCTTATTCCGTAACAGTCCATGTAATCTCCAGATCCCAGCCATCTCCTGCCACCCCACGGCAGCCCGATGGCTGATGCAAGACCTGTTTAAGAAACATTATTCTTAACCATCACGATGGTTATTATTAACAACACAATATAATTTATAGGAAGGCACAGACTGCCACATGCCAGGAAACTCAAATGGATTTTATCGAGGACTACATTCAACAGCAAGAGTTTGCCAGATGGGAATAGATCCCACTCACCTACCGATTATCTTGTCCACCTCCACGTTACTGAGGGAAAGGTCTGGGACTGCGAGCTGGAAGAAGCTATAGTAATGCAAAGCACTATCAGGAACCAGGCAACACAGATGAATCGTCAGGTTTTTCCCAAAATGGGGACACACAAGGGTTAACAGGAAGCCCCAAGGTTATACCCCTTTCCCAACCCTGCCTCGGGGTGAATTGGTACTGTGAAGCGCGAAGATTTCCATCTGAGTTGACACTTTTTAACAGAGCAAACACTGCTTTTATCTAGGGGAGTATCTGATCCTGTCTGGTAATCTACTAAACCATTTACTGCCTGTGCAGATCGGGGAAGGAACATTTGAATACAGCTAATTGCTAAAAATAGCCCCATTTTCAGCAGCAGAGGAGCCGGCAGTTCTTTCAAGCCACGTTAAAAATACTGCTGGAGTATGACTTCAGCAGACATGCTGCTGCCTGTGCGTGCTGCCAGAGTGAGTGGGACTGCCTTGTCCCTGCTCGGGATTTCCTCCAACACGTGACACGACTCGTGGGTCCCACAGCTCAGAAGCAGGTGAGCTGCGAGGTCTGAAAACGTGACTGAAGTGGCAACCGTGTGCCTCATGCCTGTTGCTTCCTCTTTGCAGCTCTGCATATTTCCCAATTTCGGGACATACCTCTGACTGTTGGGCCAGGAGGGATGGAGCACTGAGCAGCCCTGGTGTAGTGGGAGGCGTCCCTGCCCATGGCAGAGGGGCTGGAACTAGATGTTCTTCTTTACGGTCCCTTCCAGCCCAAACCACTCCGTGGTTCTAACACCAGGTTGCAGTGAGAAAAATCCTACTTATTAGGTGGGAACTTTCTGGTTCTTTTGGTGTGCAAGCCTGGGGATCTGAAGCCAGAAAAATGATGGGCTTGCTGACATCTGCTGATGAGGAAGAGCAGCAAATCACTGAGAAGTCCAGGCAGCCAGTGATGTCTCTGGGCTAGGTGCTCGCTGGTAAGGGAAAAAAGCTGTGACAAACCAACAACTGACATTTTTGGGGACATTTTGGTTATAATAAAGTTTAATAAATATGTGGAAGATGTTTTGATTTTTAGAGGGTAGACTGGTAATTTTCTAAACAATACCTCCATTTCTAATCTAAAGTCAAAAGATCACTGTATTTTTTGGGTAGAAAGAAGTGTTAGGATCATGCAATTTTCAACCAACATTAGAAAGAAGCCTTTGAAAAAAAGCTGGTTTCTGCTACTTAGGATGATGGAACTCATGCAAAAAGTGCGAGTGCTGTTTTTTTTAATCCGAACCCATTATGTAGCTGTGTTTCAGTACCAAATCCTGTTTCTGAAGTTACTCCTCAGTCATCCTTGACTGCTCCAATTTGCCAGCCAAAGAGACACAAAATGTACCAGGCCCCAGAGGCTGTTAATTAGATTTAATTTTGCTTTGCTGCCTCTGAGAAGTACCGGATTGTAAGCAAAAAAGTGTAACTGACTCTGGATTCTCCGTGTGAAGCACGGGCTGGGAGTTGTTTCCCCCAGCTTGTGCTGTTTCCCAAAGGTGCATGGAAAGTGCTTGGTGGCACCTAGCAAAGAGCAAAACCCCCAGACAGACCAATAAAACTCAGTGGCCCAAAGGAATAGTGTGTCCTTCAAAACTGAACTGTAATTCTTTTTTTTTTTAAATCCTTTTTCTCTTTTTTCTTTTTTTTCATTCTACATTTTAAATTTTTTTCCCTAATCTGCTGTTTTCTTTTTTTCACTGTTTCTGCCAGGCCTGTCTGTAAATTTGGTATCATCACAACGCAGCATCTCACTAGAGAATAAAGCCTTAGGGGAAAAGAAAGAAACAATTTACAAAACATCAATGCCACATTAACCAAGAAAGGAATTCCTAATCTTCTATTCAGTACAAGTTCCAGCCGAGAACTCATGTTTTATGGGACCAAAAAAATCCATTTTAAGAGATACTGTCTTATAAATAAAGACCAGATCTGAGGTTCAGATGGAGGGAAAGGAGTAAAAAAGGCTGCTGTTGAAGAACCTAAAGCCAGAAAGAACCAAACTCAAGAAAGCTCAGACTGGATGGGATGATGTGACACGCTGCTGCACAGCCACTCGCTGGAACTGCGTGTCGGAACTTTTTGAGTAAAGGATGTGCTCTCAGTGCTGGGACTGTGATCAGCTGCAGCTGCTCCTGCTGCCCTCCCAGACGTCCCACCGTGAGGACCACGTGCAGGGCATGCCTTGTGTGCAGGACCGGAGGAGGAAGGGCTCTGACAAAGCAGCGAGACTTGCCGGGGAGGAATTTCTGCTAAAAAGCTGGCTAAAGTTTTAGAGACACCGTGTTTCCAACGGCAATGGGCTAAACTTCAGAGGGCAGACAAACAGCATGTATTTCAAAGTCAGAAACCCTAATAATTCAAGAGGGAAGTCAGCAAGCTCACAAAGGTGTTTGCTGAGCAGTAGTAAAAGGGCTTTGGGAGCCAGGGACCAAGGGCTCCCCTCTGACCCTGCGCAAAGGCTGAGCCCCAGTGGTGTAGGCACATCATTCTTCCACACCGTGAGGAGGAGCCTGGCCTAGCAGCAGTATCTGCTTATTATAAGGATTCTTGAACTATTCCTATTCCTTGCATTGTTTCCAGAAAATCCAATGCACTCTTCCTGGTAAACTTTCTCACATTAGTTGAAATGACATACTGATCACTAATTAAACCTCATGATGCTTGTTGCTGCTAGCTGAATACAGGAGCCGCCCAACCTGCATGCTGCAAGAACACAAATAATCCCTGCTCCTGCCTCAAGAACTGCTTCTCCTGATTTAATATGCAAAAATACCAAGATTTAAATATTAAAGCTCAAGAGATTAATTCCGTGGCGTTACACTGAATTTGTATAGCTGGCAAAAATAAACTCTGCCTCCCCATTGTTGCACAGTGACTGCTCACACTCTCTCCCTCCCCTACTGCCCCTTCCACACTCTGGCAGGGTAGCAGCCTTTCCTTTTCTGGTCATATCCCAGACGCATGGCAGTGGTGCCAGGAATTTAACACTCCCATTGCTGCCACATGGATGCAAAACCTTTTATAAATGTGTTTGGGCTGACCAGCTCCCTTAGCCCCCTCTGAGCCAAGACTACGGGCACATCTATGGTGTTTGGGACTGAGTAAAACTCTCCCAATTCCGATGGGGGCTGACAGAGCTCAAGAGCACTGTCCCAGCACTGTCATGTGCTTTAGGGGACAGGCAGATGAGCTTTCTCCTAAAATAAAACACACGCATCACACATGTACACATTAAGCATCTCTCAGTGTTTCCCCACAGCTGAGATTTGTTTTGTCCATATTGCCTAATCCTTTCTCCCTAAAAATACCCACCCTTTCCAAGCCCATCCCACGTGCTGCAGGCCACTGAGCCCCACTGCAGCCTGGCAGTGTGCAGCACCAGCACAGCTCTGGTCCTGCCACCCTTTAGGACTCCAACATTGCCTCCCTCTGCATGGCTGGGGGAGCTCTCTGAGGATCAGGGGGTTTGTTTTGCTTGCTGAACAGCACACTACACCCTCACAAAGGACTTTCGTTAGTTAATTGAAAGAAATGTGATGATTAGAGAAGATTCCATTAATAAATTAACACATTCCATCAAAGGATCTCAAAACATTTCTGTCAACGTGTACTTCATCTCACATCAGCTGAGCAAGGCAAAAAATCAATAGGATCTCCTTTGCAGAGAGGAAAACCGAAGCCAAGAGCCCACTGACAAAAGCCAGGACCCCCCAAGTCTCTGTCCCTTGCTCCAACTTCTGGCTGAGCTTCCTCCTGGTGACAAATCAGTTGCATATGTGCTATAGGAGATGACAACGTTATATAAGTACGAAGTAGTAGGATTCTGGGTGTGGGGGAGAAAGATCTCCTGGGGAGAGGGGACATTTTGCATCAATCACTCCCTCCCCCAGAGCCACCCACCAGCTGCAGGGATTTTTCAAGGCACTAAAGATGATACCGTTTGGTACATTTTAATCAGTTTCTTACCCCATGAAACTATGGTAGAAACGTTGCTTTAAAAAAAAAAGTAGATGCACAGCAATTAGGGGCTGTGTAACCTGCAAAGGAGCTACACTTATGTGACAGCATGTCCACTTCAAACACCACAGCTACTGCCTGGTACCTCATCTCACCCTGCTGGACAAGAGCTGAGTCAAGTACTAGGACTGCAATTAAAAAGTGACAGCAGCTTGAGTGCAAAGTAAAGCAGGAAAGCCTGGAAAAGAGCTGTGGCAAGGGGAGATAAGAGGCTGAGATACTCATTTTGCCAAGGGAAGTGACAAAAACCAGACTCTGTCCAAGAAGGAAAGAAAGTGTGCGGGAAATGGGTTATAGGAATTATGTTCTCATCCCAGTTTGACACACCAGAAAAACCCTTGGTGCTAGAGATCATAGTTGTGAGCCATTGTCTTCTTTGAAACAACAGTGAAGATCTCTGTCCCTGTCCTCATTTTCCTCTCAAACCTTCAAATATTTGTTTTCCTGTCCCGAGCCACAGACATGGAGAGAAGGGAAAGTGCTGAGGCAGATCCCTGGGCCAGAAGGGAATAGTACCCGGGGACTAATGCTGTCACAGTGGCCATGGCCAAGCCTGCACAAAACAGTAGCCTTTGGGCTACTGCTCCTCTTTGTTTATGTTAGAGTTTTGCCTGAAAGCCCTGTCCCTAGAGGGGAGAACACCAAGAGAGTAGAAGAGGACTAAAAAAGCTGAAATCAGAGAGGGAAACCTGGCCTGCTGCATGCTGCAGCAGTCCCTTCTGGGCCATAAATCCATCATCTCTAATTTTAACAAACTGCCTGAATCTGACAGGCATGGAACGTAATAACATCTAGACCAGCTGTGGGACCACAAAAACGTATTTCATTTCTCTCGTTCATTGGACAACCAGAAGAATAAAAGAAATACCCTAACAGGCGTCCAGACCCTCCACCCTCTCTCAGATCACCTGAGCCTGGATACTTTGCTGCAGCCTACTCAACTCCCTGCTTAGTCCATCAGGGTGCACAGCTGCTGGTTAGGGATGCTACAGGTTGTAAATCCGTCTGGAGAGGTGCACATTATTTCTCTATGAAATTCAACCCCTAGAAACCTCGTGAAGTGCACCTTAGCTATAGTACTGCACAATTTGGTGCTCATTTTACCCCGTCTCCATGCTGGCCCACAGGAATTGTGTGGTGCACAGGGAGGGCTTCAACAAGGTGGAGGACACACTCCTTAAACAGGAGCCAGAGTGGATGCTGCAGGGCCAGGTAAAGGTTGTGAGCAGGGATGCTGTGGGCACAGCAAACCAAGCACTTGCAGGGTGCTGGAGGACCCAGCACGGACAACACTGCTGGGGAAAGGTGCTTTGGAGAGCACATGCTTGGTGTAAGGTTCTCCGTGTGGATTCATCCCATCCAAGACATCCAACTGTAGTATTTCAGGTGAAGGCTAATATCACTAGGCTCCTCCTCTTGTCAGCTGAAAGGCTCAGCTTTCCTCTGAGAGCAATTTTGTCTATGTGGGATCACCCCGAGGTGCCTCAACAGTCTGCTTGCTCGCCTGAGCTGCTGTAGCATGGCTGGTTTATGCCTATAACCCCTGCAGTGGTGTGGGCAAGAAAGGAGGGACCTCACCCCAACAAACACATTCCCAGGAGCCAGAACCAGATTTGTGTGACTCTGCACGCTCTCATGCTGTGCCTCAGTGTGATCCATGGGGCTGAGCCCACCCTGCAAACTCGGCTGTGGACATGCAGCAAGCACCAACCTCATGCCCCAACAGAAGTCCAGCAAGAGATCAAGCTCCCAGCACCTCATCCCCTTTGCCAAATATGCTGCGAGGGGAGGAAGCAGACTCAGCCACAGGCTCAGCCCATCTGGTCCTCGTGCTTTGGTGCTGCAAAATTAGGAAAACATCCTCCCAGCCCCTGCCAGCAGCACAGAGCAAAAGGGTATCGAGAGACGGAACATAGGCATGTGGGTGCCAGCCCTGCTAACCACAGAGAGGAGGCTTCCTGACCCATGGAGGAGAAAAGGAGTCAGCCTGGAGGGACATCCAGAGTGCATGCATGCACTCTGGCATCAGAAAGTCTTCCCAGATTCCTCTGACAACACAAACAGCAGAGCAAGAGCAAAGCACAGACCTTAGGACTCTGTGACAGGACTTGAGAGTGGCAGCCGACTGAAGGGAGTGGGAGCTGCACGGCAGGGGCCTGTCCCAGCACACGCCTGTTGTGCCAGGACACAGGGATACAGGAGAGCTTCTCTCCGTGCCATTCCCAGACACATCTGTGCTGTGAATAGGTCGGGAAACCTCTCCCAAGGACCACTTGGCAGCACCATGTACCTCTCCTGCTGGCACAGGTGCCCATCGATGCCCCCAGCCAGCTGTGGTGAGAGAAGCAAAGGTCCAAGTGCCCTGTTTCTCTGAGAGGCGGCAAAGTGAACAGACAAACAATGCACAAAAACCTCAGAGCCCGTGCTAAGATGGAGTGAGAAGCCAGGGCAACAAGGAGGCAGCAGTCCTGGGCAAGAGAGTGGCTCTTGAGGCAGGTCCCTGCTGTCATCCCTGAGGCTGGACGCATGCCACAGGCCCTGATTCCATGGTGAGGCACAGAAATGCACACAACAGAACACCGTCCCTCCCCAGTGGCTGCTCAGTGCTTTGTGCCACATATTGGTGCTGTGGTTTTGCCAGTCTGGAAGCTGGACTGCTCTGCCCTCTCAACCATCACAGTGCAGCACAGCACAGCACTCCTTCCAGCAGCTCAGCACTTTTGGCTTTACCCCCACGCCTCATCTGCTCCCCCACCCTGCCAGCGACTGAGCTGTTATTAATGGACTTTAAGATCTGCCAAGAAAATCTCCTGGCCCAGGTTTTGCCTGCCTTTTGCCCTTTTGCTGATTAAGTCCAAAAAGCCTTCTGAGAAACCTGCAGCTGTTGAATTGCACATCTTGCATGGAAAGATGAAATCTGTCTTTTTCTTTTTTTTTTTCAGCAAATGCTTGCTTTTCGTAAATGGAAGAGTAATCTAGAAAATGCTTGACTATTAGGCACACTCTTCCTTAGCATATCAGTTTGCACTGCACAGAAA
The DNA here is from genome assembly GCA_013400655.1 of Mystacornis crossleyi. Taxonomy (NCBI): domain Eukaryota; kingdom Metazoa; phylum Chordata; class Aves; order Passeriformes; family Timaliidae; genus Mystacornis; species Mystacornis crossleyi. The sequence continues at coordinate 62,196 of VYZQ01052767.1, read as the reverse complement.
GCTGTTATTAACTGATAATAATTCAGTTAATATCAAGGGCTTGAGATCTCACAGCACAGTTGCCAGCAAATGGGCAAAAGCAAGTCTAAATTATCCATCTGTTGTAGGGAGCATAAAAGGGAAAGTTGCCTTTACTACAAGACAAAGCAGACTGCAAGTCAGACATGTAGAAAATATCCTGACTCTTCTGTCCAGCTGGCGAGACCTTTTGTGTTTGGGCTGGTAGGAAAATGGCCAAAGGAACACGTAACTTGGAAAAGGACACTTAGAGGTCAAACAAAACTTGAGCATGAGCAGGCATAGCCTAAAAAAGTCTTGAACCGTAAATCAGATTCTGATTAGAACTGGCTGATAGCTGACATGAAATTGTAACGTGGGGATTCTCAAATGCCCGTGGCTCACCACCACTCCTACAGTAATCAGTCTCTCTTTGATAAGAAGCCAAGGCTAGGCCACTGGACACTATCTATTCTGTTCCAAACTACCCACTGGATCAGAAGCAAGCCCTGGAGTACCTTCAGTTGCACTGTCTGTGCTTTGTGCTCAGTTCTTTCGGCAGGCCTCACTTCTCTGCTGTGTCTGCACTTGGATTTTATTTTCTTTTCCCTGCCAGGCTTGTGGGACCACAGGGTTTATAATACAGAGCTGTTCTGCTCCTGGCCAAAGCCAGAGGCATGGAAAGAAGCTGTAGGCTGCTCTGTGTTTAGGCTGTATTGATTAAGCTACAATCTCTGCAGGAAGAGGGAAAATTTTGTCTGGTGAATGCACCTAAACTTGCACCTGGAGCCCTCCTGGAAGGCTCTGATGGGATCAGGGTTCAAGCGCTGTAGGGACAAGCTTGAACAGTGTTACCCTTCACTCTTTACAGGACAGCAGTGACATTTCAGCTTACTGCCCAGATCATGAGCCCTCCCAGATCAGGAGACTGATGGAGGTTTTTTTAGGGTCCCCTACAGTGCAGCCTTGGGCTGAAGCTTTGTCGCTGTGGCTATTTCCCTTCACTAGCTGACAAAATGCCCCAAACTTCCCTGTACCTGAAAAGACCTGCCCTCATAAGCTATTTTCCACCACTTGTCCGTAGACAGTGACAAATCTTCCTTTCCCACAGGGCTTCTCTCACAGCTGCCAGCTGTTCTTTTTCCTGGATGGACACCAAACTTACCCACTTAGGTATTGCTGTTCACAGGTGTGACAGTTTATCAAGTCCCATCGGGGCTGAAGCAGCCTCAGGGAATTCAGCTCCTGTTCTCACCTCTTCCCTCTTTCTCATCCCTGTTGAGACCAGCTTCCTTGGGCAGTGGCATGGAGAACATAACATTGAATCTGAGCCCAAGGGGATGAGGTGAGCAAGAGGAAAATGGGGGCCAGAACTGTCTTTACTGGAGCCTGAGGCTCAAAGGTGGAAGGGTTGGAGAACCTAATTGAAAGGGTTTCTGGACACAGGGGTTTTAGACTAATGCTGTAATCAAGGTTAGCATTTAATAATTTATCACAAGGGAGAGGAAAAGCCCTTTGAGGCTTCAGTTTCTATCCCCTCCACCCTTGGTGCTCCCCAGAAGAATCAGTATTTGTGGTATTTTAGCTCCTTGCACAGGCCCTGACTTCTTTTCCAGTGAGCTGGGAAGGTTTCCCTAGCTCCTTGCACGTGGGGATGGTCATTTGTGGTGGGTGAAGAGCTGTTTACTGTCTCGGATGGTTTACTCCCCCGCAGACAGCAGTAACAGCACTCTCCTAGTTGTTAGAGCAGCCATCCACACCAGCTGGCTTTCCCAGGCACAAACCAGCCACGCAGCTCTGCCCCCCACACCCTCTGCAAGTGACTGAGCAAATAAAACTGTTTCATATGGTTGGTCCCCAGAGAGTGACAAATCTGCCCCTTTGTGCCATCACACAGCAGGAGGGAGTTGGAAGTTACAAACATGTAGGTGGTTTCCACCCATGCCAAGAGAGAAGGGGAAATGCCAGTCTGCCCCTGGAGTGATTAATCCTCCAAATTAACCAGCATTTGCTTCATCCTGAACAGGGTGAGTTTTCTTTAATTAACATTGATTTCCATTAAGGCTGATAGCTCAGATTAAACCTGAGAGCTCATTCACCAACTGCCTTGTCTCTGTGGAAGGGGCCAGGTGGCATATTTGTGCCACTCTGAAGCACTGAAAAGGCCTCAAAGTTCTACAGAAGGCTGGCACATCCCTCCCTTAGGAGGCTGGCACATGGACCAAAGGCTGCATAGTTTCTGCACTGAATTTTAGGTCCTTACCTGACTAAAATCTTCCTGTGAATCTCACATAAACTGCTAAAATCTTTCCAGGCAGCTGAGCTTTGAGAATCACAAAACTGTCAGGCCTTTCAGTCTGAATTCGGCTTCGTGTTTTCATAGTACCCTCTCACGTCACTGATGCAGGTGTGACAGAACACATCTGCGTCGGGGGAAGTGCTTTCATCCACCCTTCTTTGGTGTCAAATCCTGCAACTGCTCTTGGATCCTGGGGGCTACACCAGGAGCAGCCATAAAACAGAGAAATAACTCAGAAGTGAATAGAGTTGCAGAGAAATTGAGGGGATGGAAGGAGGTGTGTATGGGAAAAAAAAGCAGAAGGAATTGCAATAGGTAAAGAAAGACCCACGTTTGATTAGCAGGCACACTCCCAGTTAAGTAATTGGAAATGAATTTGGGCCATTGCACACCTTCATCTGTGGTCTTGCAAAAGAGAAAGAGAATGAAGTTTGAATTGAAAGGAAAAAAGCTGCCACAGAAAACCCTGCACCACCATTTGGTCACACTTTGGACACTTGATGAAAATATTTCCCTTTGAGTTATCAACACAAGAGCACAGAGCAGCAAGAAATAGTCACAAAATGAAATGAGACTGAAGATTAAATCTTTGTGTCTGAGAGGCAACGCTATCCTCTGGCCAAGTCACAGTGCCCCAAGCTCACAGAGACAGAGCTTAGCCAAGTGCTGCAAGTGAAAGGCTTGTCAGGGCAGAACATCTTGTTTTATTAGAAACAGGGTCTTTACACAGTATGAGGAAAAGAAAGCACAAGATTTGAGGTGGAGTTTTAGATGCCTCATCTTTCAAAATCCTGGGCATGCAGAAGCCTGTGCTGCACAGTGACAGGCTCCATCCTTGCTTTAGCATGTGTTCATGCGGATGAATATCTTTAGGGCAGTAAATTAACCTGATACCTTTCTGGATGTCTGTTTAACTGAAGCATGTCTAAAAAGCTAATATTTGAGTGGAAAAGCAGTGGATTCAACATAGAAGGAAAGCAGCAGGAATAAATGTGAGGAAGTCCTTGTATTTCTTGCTAAATTACACACACACACACAAAGGGTCAAACTTTCCTTCAGCAGCCTGTTGCTGTGGTGACTTTTCTGTCACTTTCTACTGACAAATGCTATAAAAATTATATTCCAGTGTAATACGCAGAATAATAAAGCTCTTTCAAATGCTTCATGTAACTAGGAGAGATGAGAGAAAAGGAAGTTATATTTTGATGTCTGTCTCAGGCAGCTGTCCGTCACCAATTAAGTTAGTCCCTTCATGACTTAATTCCCTTATCCTCACAACTTCTCAGTGAGGGCAGACTGTGCTGCTCGCCGTTCCAAGGGCCCCCAAGGAGCCATGGCATAGAGAGGCATGGGGCTCTTTGCATTTTGCATTCTGATTCCCACCAGGTTAAACTCACAGCAAAGTAGTACTTGGAACTGCAAAAAAACCCCCAAACAAACAAAAGATTCTCCTCATCACTGTAAGGAAAGAAAACAGCAGGATCCAGTCTGCATTCTGCTGTAATAGCTCAGTGTTGAACTCCCCTGCTCTCCAAGTCAGTGACTTTACGCTGGCTTGCTTAACCAAGATGGGTCCAAGGTCAGGGTCAGAGGTGAATCTAAATACAGAATTTCAGGCCTGCTTTGGTTTATTTGAACTGGCTGATCTATTCCAGAGTTTTAGAAGAGCTGGTCCTCTCGGTTCCGGTAGGAAAGGAAATAGCTTCCAAAGGTTTCCTCCCTTTATGTAAATAAGTTGCAGCTGCAGGAAGCAGCATGATTGCAACTCTATTTAATCTCAGTACATGTAATACATGTCCCTGTTGGTTATTCACAGTATATATAGTGCTCTATGCACCTGGCAGAGTAAGAGCAGAATCTATGATTATTAGTCCCCAGATACATGCTTAGTTTAGTCATTTGCTCAATTATACTACCTGGGTATTTGCTTGAATGAAGAAGCGAATGACTTTGGCTTTGTTCATTCATTCTTCATTCACTTCTCAGTGTTCAAGAAAATGAAATTCTTGGTGTATATACCTGCACAGGCATAATAGGTTTTAAGTTAACTCATCCAAGTGAATTAGACCCAGGGCAAATACGTGAATTCCATGATCAACCTAAATGGAACAGAGTTACCCCTGTATTCAGCATTGGTGAGGCCATACCTGGAATACTGGGCTCAGTTTTGGACCCTCACTACAAGAAAGACATTGACACGCTGGAGTGTGTCCAGAGAAGGGCAACAAAGCTGCTGAAAGGCAGCAAGTCTTAAGAGGAGTGTCTGAGGGAGCTGGAGTTGTTTAGCCTGGAGAAAAGGAGGCTCAGGGGAGACCTTATCACTCCCTACAACTGCCTGAAAGGAGGATGTAACCAGTGGGGTTGCCCTCTTCTCCCAACTAACAAGTGACAGGATGAGTGGAGATGGCTTCAAATTGTGCCAGGGGAGGTTTAGATTGGATATTAAGAAAAAAATATTCACAGAAAGCATTGAAACAGGCTACCTAGAGAAGCGGTGGAGTTACCATCCTTGGACGTGTTCAAAAAACGTGTGGCTATGGCACGTGATGAAATGTTTTGGTGGTAAACGTGATGGTGGGTTAACAGTTGGACTTGATGATCCTAGAGATCTTTTCCAGCCTTTCCAATTCTATGGTTTTACCCTTGGACCACCATGTCCTATCAACTCAGGCCCCTCTGAAAGTCGGAGCTGACAAACCACCTGGTGATCAAGAATCATACTAGGAGAATATTCACACACATAATATACACAAATAATAAAGAAATGAAGAAAATCAATCAATCAGTCATAGGCAGGAAGAAAAAGCTAGGCTAATGTAGAAGGTGAGATTTGCCTTAATAAGAAACCAACTGCCTAATTACACCAAACTACAAAATGAAATCCTCCCTGATTTGTACAGCTTTTACCTATACTTTCCAGAAGTTAATAACTCTTTCCAGAAATATGTTACCACTGCATGCAAGTGCAGTTTGCATTGTTTTAATTATATATCCAATTAAAAAAAAAAAAA
>VYZQ01052767.1:0-55408 GCA_013400655.1 Mystacornis crossleyi | reverse complement strand
CCTAGAGAAGCGGTGGAGTTACCATCCTTGGACATGTTCAAAAAACGTGTGGCTATGGCACGTGATGAAATGTTTTGGTGGTGAACATGATGGTGGGTTAACAGTTGGACTTGATGATCCTAGAGATCTTTTCCAACCTTTCCATTTCTGTGGTTCTACCCTTGGACCAACATGTCCTATCAACTCAGGCCCCTCTGAAAGTCGGAGCTGACAAACCACCTGGTGATCAAGAATCATACTAGGAGAATATTCACACACATAATATACACAAATAATAAAGAAATGAAGAAAATCAATCAATCAGTCATAGGCAGGAAGAAAAAGCTAGGCTAATGTAGAAGGTGAGATTTGCCTTAATNGCATTGTTTTAGTAATATATATAAAAAAAAAAAAAAAAAGAATGCCTCGTTTCACTTGCCCACAGAGCACCTGTGAAGAGGGTGAACATTTCCTTATTTATGTCTCCATTTTCTTTTCCCAGCTTGTCATTATTCTGATCGAGGAAGCTCAGACTCACTTTGCCAAAGCCACCCCTTAGGTCTCAGAAGTTAAAGGGTTGCAGTGGCTGCTGCTCCAGGCTGGCAGTCTGTCAGCAGGAGAACTCGAGTCCCACTCCCAGCACACGTAACAGTTGTTTAATTAGGTTCTCCCCTTTCCCCAAGAGTTATCCAGCTCATCCAGCGAAGGCCATTTTGCTTGTGATAACCTCATGCAAATAATCTCACTTCCATAGCATCATTTCTCCCTCACTCCTGGGAAGAGGTCAGGGTAGGAAATGTAACAGGAAGACTGTTCCCAGCACGTTCCCGTTGTTGGGTCACTGAGCTCCCTAGTCCGTGCTGACTGACTTCTCCCGTGATGAGTGCTCGTTTGGAGATGTCACTGCAACAGTGATCTACACTTAAGGCATGGCTTGCTGCAGACACGATTTATTCTTTCAGAGTCACCTTGTTATTATTGCAATTAAATTGTTCCTTCCCTACAAACACAGTGGTGGTTGAAGATTTTCTGCGAGCATTTCTCTAGGCAATCTTAGTGCAACAAAAGGACATTCATTCAAGAGCTGCATGTTTCCATCAGACTTTAATCTCCTGAAAATTAATTTTCAAGGCGTATTGCCAGCACGGCTCTCTTTAACCAGAGAGTTGCTAGGGGCAGTAAAAGGCCTTCGCAGGTAAGTCAGTAGTTATTCACAGGACCTGACATTCACTTCTATTAAAGCAAAGGGTTTGACGATTTGAATCACATAAAATATTTTTGATTAGAAAAAGTGTCCTANTATTTCTGAGTTGGAGCCTCTCACTGGTTTTGCTTTCAAACCAGTACAAAAATAAATTAAGAAAAAACCCTCCAAAACCAAAATAAAGTAAAATCCGAAGAAAATCCTGAGGGGAACTGAAATCATAGCCTCTCCCACAGCTGGTCTCAGCTCAGAGCTGGTCTTGCTCCATTCCTCTTCCCAACCTACTGCCACTGTCAACCACTGAAAATCTGCTCCTCCTCTTCTGTGGAGCTGGAGTCTCTCCCAGCTTTGCTACCCGAACTTAATTTCTCTGTGGCCAAATAAATGCCAGAGCAGGTAAAAGCAAAGCCACAGGACCATGAAGGTGTTGAGGGAAGAACATTCCCATCCCTACCTGGCAGCTGTTAGATCACTGATGGGAAACTGCACTCCAAAGTGCTCTCCACATGTTTCTACCCTTCCCTCCTTCCAGGGCCCAGGAAGGGATTAGCCAGGAATTGGGCTCAGCTGACTCCAAGCAGCTTCTCAGCTGAAAAAACCAGTTACCCGTACATGTCTTTAATGATGCTCTTCCAAGTCCATCTCCCTGTGTTCCCTATGTGCTCAGCCCTAATAATGAATTTAAGCCCTTGTACCTGATGACCTGGGGTTTTTTGGTAAGATTAGAAGGCTACTCGTTCATGGATATTCCCTAACACGGTGATGGCCATATTCTAGTGCCCAAAATAAATAATGCGGTGTCTCCACAGCACGTTCCTCAGGAGGAGCAGCCAGCCTACCCCAGCTACCTGCCAGGCTCCTCATCCAGCCACTGGGCACCCATCCCTTGTTTCAGGGACATGATCACAGGGAGGGAACAACCACAGCCTGCCAGGGGGTTACACTGCAAGGTGACACTGTGATGGGCACGTGGCCGGAGTCTTCAGCAACACGCCAACAGGAGCCCAGAACTGCCTGGCTCCTCCTTTTCTTGGGAAAGGGGCATTTCCCAGCACTCTGTTCATTCTCTGTGGTGGTTATGGGATGTAGCTGGGGTAAGAACCACACTTGTTGCAGAGTTGCTCTGATGGGGATTTTTCTATGTGTTTTCCCTACTTGAGTAAATTGAGTAACAAAGGAGTCCTAACCTTTTCCAGATGGATAAAGTCCACCAAGACTCCAGGGTCGCAGCCAGTTCTTTGCTGTTTTCTGAATGTATGATCTTTTCCTTGGAACTCTGCAATAGCTCTATAAAACAGAGGAATAGGTGCTATACTTCTATAGGTTTATGAGGTACTTTGAGACTAAATGTGATATATGTGTAAATTTGATTATTTTAATAGACCTTCACGTAGTACTTCACATTGCTATTTACTAGCATATTTTTCCTAGGTTATTTTCAGCAGCATTTTCCATACGTAACTTGAATTTATTTTCCCTTTGCCTCTTTAAATTATTCCTACAGGAAAGACTGAGGGCCTAATAAGAAATTTGAATGGTACACCTGTGTATTTTATCTCAGGTGGCAGATCTGACACCTCTGAGTTAGTGCAGTGCTTTGTATTACAATCTGCTAGCAAGGGCTGTGAGGTCTTGTCAGATCTCATAAACCAAACAAGGTCGATCTTTGGATGGAAACCTTAGAAGAACACCCACATGCCATGTGAGGTAATGTTTCACCTTCTGAATCATCGCTCTTGCCCCTGAGTCATTTCTGCAGCAGGAGTTCAGCTAGGTGGCTGGGGTTCTTTGCTGAGAGTTATTATAGCTACTACAATCCAAAACACATTCAGAAGGAGTCCTTACCATCGGTGGGCATTAAAGAGCTCAGAAATATTACCCCACAAAGAACAAAACTAGGTACATAGGTATTTTTCACAGGTAGCAGGCTGTACTTTATCTTAGAAAACCCTGCCGGCAATTTCATTTGGCTTCAGTAATTTTGTCCTTTTGCCTGCCCACAGCAATACCAAACCTACAGGTTTTATTTCTCACAGGCACTTGGGAATAACCGCTATTGTGAGACAACCAAATGCTGACCCATCCAGCAGCCTCCTGGAGTTTCTAGAGAACGTGGAAGGGAGCAGCAGGTGCTTGACAGACCTCTGAATCTGGCCCCAAAGGACTGCGAGCTCTGGATGTAGCTGAGCACTGCAGAACATGAGTTCCTTCTCCCACTCCGAGAGCAATTAAGACCAGGAGAATGTGCCTTCAGAAATCCACACTTGCACACCTAAAGGGATGCTGATGCATCCAGTGCTTGGGCTCTCTGCACACATTCCTGGCATTCCCAGGCTTTGAAGACGTGGTGCATTCTGAAAACGGTCTGAGTCCTTGGGGCCCCTGCTCCTAGCACAGAGGTGTGCTTGAGCTGCCAAATTACAGCATGTGCAATTTCATGTCTGAATCTTAAAAACACCCACACAACCCCCTTTTGCACCCGGAATCTGGGTTTAGGAATCATCTTTATTTTTCCACATTATTAGCTTAAGTAGTCCTAGTTGCCTTTGTTGCTTTGCAAAGAGTAACGTGAAATTCAGCCACAAATACTAATTTTTATTGCTTTAGAACAACAAATGGTAGCCTTCTCTAGGTGTTTCTATAAGCCCTAAAAGACATGTTCTCCGCTGTCCATTCAATGCTTTGATGGGAAGAATTGCATTTTCCTGTACAGAGCCATTTATATTTTATTTTTAATTTGTATGTGTGGTACAGTTTTGTCTGGGGAGCCTGCTACTGCAGCTCATGTAATTTAGAATTTCAGGAAGATTAGGATAAAAAATTGCTTGTAGAAACTCTATGACAGCTTCATTACTTAGTTCTCTATTTAACCATGAATGTTAACCCAGGCTTCTTGCTTCCCTCCATAGATAAAATGGCTTTTGTGTTTTGTTTTGTTTCTAATTCCATAAGGGATCTTCTCTTATTGACTCGCAACTTCCCTCAGTGACAGCTACGTGACCTTTTCCACGTGTGAGACCATATCAGCCCAGATGTAAAATGTAAGATATTTCTTCAATAATAATTGGTGATCAAAGCCACGCTTGGAATAGTGACTGCTTATTTATCATACTTTCCCTGAAGAGCCTCAAAGTGTTATCAGTGAAAAGCCTGAGAAAGCTGTGTTGTCAAAAACTTGTGAGACTGAGAAAACATAATTGCTTCGTTATGTAAGAACGGTTTGTTGTAGCTTCTGTTGCCTTGCTGTCTAACAGAGACAATGCTCGTGGTTTTAGCTTCTCAGCTCAGCTTTGGCACTATAAATTGTTCACCAAGATATTTTTATTTACTTTTGTGCCCATCTGACTTGAACGGTGTCATCAGACGACTGCTTGATATCACACTAAAGAGGTTTAAAAGCCCGATCCAGAGATGCCCACTGCACTGCAACCAGCAGTGAGCAGCTGCGTGCACACAGATGCTCTGTGCCAACATGACAGAAAACAACTACAGGCAAGGCACTTTCAGCGGGGCACTACAAAAATCGGGAGTGTATCGTGAACAGTTATTGCCAGAAGAAGCTGGGAGCAGGGATAGCAACTTTTCATCCACGTGATCACACCCAAACGACTCCCCTTTCAGCAAAAAGTGGTCTTGGGATTGGCACAAAGGAAATTTAGGTATGTCTTGCAGATTTATGCCAAAATTAGATCCATACTGACTTAAACTGTTTGGGAATTCTTACTAGCCTCTATCCTGTCTATGTACTTGGAACGAGGCACCCAAATCTTATTATCCCTAGAAATTAATGGGATAATAATAATGTTTTGACTTCTAAAGATCTGTTGGTCCCAAGCTGAGAAAAAGAAATTGCCAGCTCACATCTCTCCATGAGCCTGGAACAAAAAATAACAAGGATGATGGCTCACCATCTGTTCAGCAATTGCTGTGGAAAGGTTGGAGGATCTCAGTCCGGTTCTTAGCAGATGTCTATCGACAGCATCCATGCCCACTGAGGCTGTGCTCACCCATGTGCACTCAGCTGTGTGGAGAAGTGTGTCCTCAACACCAGCACTGCCGACACACTGCTCTTGCACATGTATGTCCAAGTCCCTCCTCGGAGGGGCAAATTCAATTTTAAACTGCCTGAATCCCCATGTCCTGCTGACACAAGGAAGAGCATTACAGTAATTTGGATCAAACTCGAGCCACAGAGCAGATTGTTCCAGGCCCCCACCGATGTGTGTTACACCCCTTTAATTACACCCATGACAAGGCACTTACAGGGAAAGCTCTCTAATCTGTTATTCCCATTCTAACAACCTATTAGCACCACAGATGAGAATTTTTCTGCTGAATGCATTCTCTCACTCCAGTTACGTGTTCCTTTGCTGCATCTGTAAGCTGTATCAACTTTTGAAATGTTTCAATTTCACTTTAGAAAGACAGTGCACCTGCAAATCTTAGATCGTATAGGGGTCCGCATTCAGAGCTTCACCAGTCTGCTGTCTACAGCAAATTGAAAAAAAGGCTGTTAATTTAAAACTACACCACAGGATATGCCTTCCAGATGAGTTACTTCATGTTTGATTGAGTGTTCTCACCTACAAGGTTTTGATTGCCACTAATCTTGCTGGATGTAGTGTCCTGGATCAAGCTGGCTCAGATTTCAGCACAGACTTTATGCAGTCAAAGGCTTTACAGGAAAACTCTGTGCTGAGAGGTGTGCTCACAAACACAGATACTTTTCCCTGGACCAATTTCATGGGCAGATAATGCTCCCAGCTTCAGTCTTCCAGCCTTGGGGAGATCAAGAGGCCTGTGCAGAGGTCCCTGGACCTGTCCTCGCTGGAAATACTGTGAGGGCAGCTGGTTTTATCCTCTCTTGTCACATATTACAGCCAGCCTAGAGGTGTGTGCAGTGGGGAAATGGCTCATCTTTGCCTGATGAGAGAATAGATAACAGAAGAGAGCCAAGGGATGGTGAGGGAAGAATAAGAAAACTGGCAATGTATCCTCTTTCTGAATAGAGGCCGCTCGTATATGACCAGAAAGAGATAAATAATAAACTGTGGAAAGCGATAAGATGGAGAATGAATGGCAACCACTGCTGTCCTTGAGTCACACAGACTGGCAAGGGAACACAAGCAGCTCCTCTCCTTTAAGCACCCCACGCCCCATGGGCATCGCTAACAACAGACACATCTAGGATCTACAAAATCTACCCTTTTCTTTCCCTCAGAGTCAAAACTGGATTCTGCTAGTCTTGGAAAACGCACTGAGACAGAAAGACTGGAAGTTCACGAGTCAGTGGCAGCTCGTGGCTGGAGATGTATCCTGAAGAATCACTACTGATTTTCTGTGTTCTCATACTCACCCCTAGGCATCATTTCTTGGCCACTACCCAGGGACAGGATGCTGAGCCAGATGGACCTTTACTCTGAGCAAATGTGGCCTTTCTGATGTTCCCGTGTAAAGTATGACAAACTGGCACTTACAAAAGGCAGTAAAATTTTTAATTTATTGCTGACAAAAACATCAGTTTAATATCCATTATTGCCATCCTTAAAAGTCCTGGTACATACTTCTTGTTCTGTAACGAAAACAATACTCAATAAAAGCAAAAGTGCTCAGAGACACGCTATTTACTAGCTCCTTCATCAGCCTATTACTTCTAAAGTTTATGATTCTCTTCAAGTTCTTGAGATTAAAAACCAAAAGAAAAGGTAAACTGATAGTGCAATAAAGAGACATCAGAAGAAGAGCTCCTGCCAACCTCTGTGAAGAGCTTAGAGAACAGCCTGATCAGCTGCTTTCCTTGGATTGTACAGGCTTATTGGGAACATGGATAGTTTGTCTTCCTCTGAGAACTCCATGAGGGTATCAAACCACAGAGAAGCATGTCTACAGTGGTTGAACGTTACTGGTAAACTTTTTTCCCTGGAACAGTCCTGTACAATTAAAAGCCACCACTTGAACGCCAGCAGTTTTAATCTTTACGACATCTTTTGCAAGATTTTTGTGGATTTTTTGTTACTTTTTTGAGGAAAAGCATCCAAAGTTACATCCTCGTTATTGCATTGAAAGAAAGCAAGTAATAAATGCCAGGTACCTCACAAGGACAACAACCCAAGTTCACAACAGACTAAGAGTTTCCTGCTTGGGAATGTGATGCGTCACAGCACAGGATAACACAGGGCAGACAGCAGACTGCCCACTTTAAGAAATAGTAAAAATATGTCCTCCCTCTCATCTCTGGATTCATTAATTTCATAAGCAGGTGGGACAACATTAAATTACAGCTTCTGTACTGACACTTGATAGAAGTGAACACAAAGGCCGTGGGTAACTGAGCTTCCACTGGTGGCTGTGGCACCAAATGGATCATCTGTGCTGACACTGAGGACAAGCAGGGAGGGAAGTTTGCTTTGAAAGTCACAGCAGTGACTGGGTGTCAAAACCTTGGGCCTGGCACTCAGCTCCGTGCTATGCACCAGTGCAACCCTTGCAGCTGAAAATGCAGCCCTGAATCACGTCTCTTGCAGTGAATGACTCAGCAGCTGCTGGTCCCTTGGCCTTAGATCAACTGGTGAGAAATCCACGCTGGAGCTTACTGAGTGAGCTGTTGGAGCTGTGCGCTGGGATTGCTCAGAGAACACCTTATCTGAGGGATAAATGACAAATTTGATTGTGGATATAGATCCTTTAAGGAGAACTGGTTACATGACCTTTGATTGAAATGTCTGCTTACATTTGATGCCTTGCAACTTGGACACATTTCAGTGACGTGGACCCATCTTTCCTATGCTGGCCAAGTTTGGATTAGTTTTGAAGGTTCATCCAAAATGAAAGGTTATTAAAATATATATATTTAGTCCAAATTACTGGACCTTTCTTTTGCCTCTGAAAAGTTCTTGCACATGCCTGTCACCTCTTAAAAAGAATACTGGATTTACTGTGGTAAGAGCAAAATCATCATTATCTCCAAGGAGAATAACATTCCATCGTCCAAGTAAAATGTGTCGTTTCATAATACTGCAGTTTTGTTTTCCTTAAAAAAGATGCAGGTGTCAAATTATTGAATTCACCTCTGCTCTTTTCACCTAAACCACCGATACTACTCAAGTATTCTTCTCAGGACTGTTCAGCAGAGTTTGTTGCTCTCTAGGTGAAAAAATGTAAAGCTTTTAACAGGGTTGTGGTTTGGAGAAGGCTTTTGTAAAGATACTTTTAGAATAGTATTTGATTTTCTAGCTCCAAAATATAAGCTACTAATGGCCATTTTTAAAATGAGAACCCAGCTGATAATGTGAAAAATGAACCATTGTCACACTTTTCAAAAAAAAAATCTTGATAATATGAAAATGTCACAAGGCAGTTTTAATTTTGGAGCTGTTTGATTTCTTCTTTGCTTTAAAAACACTGACCATTTTTCAAGTTTTATTCAGCTTCTGTATAAGGTCCTCCCCACAGAAAGCCATATCATTTCACAAGTTTACCCAGATGAAGATGTGAGCAGAGCTTTTTTTCCCTTCCATTAGAAGGGCAAACCTGATCCTGTAAAAGAAAGCATAATCCTACTAACTGCACTTTAGAGTACTTGTAAAAACCCATTCTCCTAGCCAGGCAGTCACTTTAGGAACAGCTGTGGGTCATGCCAAGTACTGCTAGGGAGATAAATTAATCTCCTCTTGTAAAATCTCTCAGAAGGCAATCACAACCCCCAATTAAAAAAATATATATAATTATTAGCACTTTTGGTTTTGGGGACTGAGCCAACTAATATTTAAAAAGCAGATGGGTCTCAGCTTGGTCCTTTTAATGTAACTTGGATGTACTCTGTTGAGCAAATGCCTAATAACTTCGTGGGTGTTTGCTTAGAAATGGCATTTAGTTTAAACACTGCTTCAGTATCCGTACTTTAGAGGGTCAAGTGGAGTTGCTGAATTTGAAAGAGAAGGAAATTCAAATGCTTCGGTTGGTCATTTAGAAAAGGTGGGACTTAGAGAAGAGTAAGAATAGAGCGGTACCTAAAGCTCAGGAATGTGGCAGAGACAGCATAGTTTGTGCACTGATGCATACGAAGAGGAACCTGATGTGCAAAGGACCGCTCACATTTCTAATTCATGTTAGAATGAGACCTGTTGGCTCCTGAGTTATCTGCAAGGCCAATGTGAAGAGCATTTCAGGGAATCAGGTTGGAAAAACCTCCGAGATCGAGTCTAGCCCATGACCAAACCACCTTGTCACCTAGACCATGGTCCCAAGTGCTTTTCCTAAAGGCCTCCAGGGACAGTGACTGCACCACCTGTGCTACTGAAGAAAGACTCTCTTGCACTGTTACCCTGTGAAGTTAATTTTGTGTCATTAGAAGAATTAACCTGCCCTAGAGGAGGTTCCTGGATGGAGAGCTCACACTTGGATTCAGCTTCTGGGTGCACACGGTCATGACCCAGAGTTCCAGTTCAATCTCAAACAGGTTTAGCATGACAGTGGACAAAAGCCTTCAATTGTTTCAGAGCATGCAAGTGAGAAAACCAAACCCCTGACAGTGATGCAGCGTTGCTCAGTCAGAAGTGGGTCAATACACCGAGGCCTCGCAGCAGAGACCTTTGTGTTCCTTACGGCGAGCCTCCTTTCCACTGTCCAGGGATTTCTGGCTGAGTACAGATTTCAGAACAAGATTTTATACACATTGAAAAGAAATGAGAGGATGTTTTCCATCTTGATACAAATATCAACTGCGAGTCAGTTTTCACCCTCCCTTAGACCAACCTCACTGGGAGATTCAGTTGTGATTCTGCAGTTCCCCTTTGCTCATGACATCCCTGTGGAAAACACTTCCTCAAAAAAACCCTGTGGCCTCACTTTCTCCACACCGCCTGAGCAATACAATAAACACGGAATGCTTTGACAGCGTCTCCTCTGAACTCTGGAAACAGAGTTTGCTGGAAACACCTTAAAAAGCAAGTCAGAATTCTGAGTTTAGAGAAGGGATTCTTAGTTTATCTGTTCTACGTGCTTTTGTAAACCTCATCTTTACTAATGAAGCAGCAAGCACAGGGGAATGAGCTGGATTTTGTCCTGTCTCTGGCACTACCAGCAGAACTGTCAGCTCAGCACTGTTTGTAGATTTTCCCTTGCTTGGCTGATGTGAGAGCCAGAACAGGTTTCTCTGGCAGAGGATGAGTCTGTGGGTCAGACTCTCTGCTGCGACCCAGACTCGGGGATTTCAAAGCAAATGTTAAGGCACAGTCATACTTCAGAAGTAATGGTGAGCTTCTATACTCCTTCTACTCAGTGTTTTTCAGAGTAAGCCCTCAATTTTTTGGGCTTAAAAGACAAATGCCAGGACTATGGAGCCAAATTTCTCACTAATGTAGTTTGAAGGAGCATCAATTTACATATACTACAGGACATCAATCTCTTTTTAAAGAGTCCTGCTGATTTTTATCTATTATTTTCTTTTAGGCTTCTTACAGAATTATTTTTAGTTAGCATTTAAACAGATTTCCCTGCTCGCTGGAGGAAACCCAGGCCTGACAAAAGGCTGCCAGGATCCCACCTAGCATCTTTCAGTATGGGGATCAAGCTGGCTGCTTTTAGGAAGTAGTTACTGATTTTATTAAAGAAACTTATGGAGCCCTAGTAGTCTTGCCAGTTGACTACATGCTTTCAGAAGTTTTTGACAAATACAGTTTGGTTTTTAGTTCCTTTACCAGGTCTTTCCAGTATCTCCTTTGACACATCAGCTTCTTACCACACACGGATCACTACTGATCACAGATTAAGAGCATTTCTTTTGAAGGTTCACCCACATATATCCCTTCTCTCCTTCCCAGTACATTCATTTTTGTTAAATTCTCCTTTTAACACCTGATGGGCCAATGGCACCAGCTCTGTGTTTGCTCTCTCTCGCTGCTTGAGTCACAGCACAGTCAAGACACGGCAGCAACACAACACAGGACAATCTACATCCAATACTGGAACAGATATTACGGTGACTTACAGCATAAGGAGAACTATAAAAGACTACTCACCTGTAGCTATTACACAGATAAATTTATACAGGAACACACCCTTCGGCCAACCATAGGACAGTCTAAATTAGAGGTGCCAAGGATCAGGCATCTCCACAATTCGGTGCACCCTCAGTTACATCTAGAATCAGTGGTAGTTGCAGATATGCTGTGGATGCATAATTCTCTTCCTCAAGAGAAATCAGATATGAAAGACAGTCTCTTGGACTGCCAGCAATGAAGAATTTCCCCTTACAACATAATACCAGTCACCTTAAAAACTTACATTTGGGGATATTTTGGAAGAACAGTGGAGGCAGATACACCTTCTGCAGTCATAAGTAAATGTCAACATGCTGAACAGGAGATCTGCGGTGTGAGGTTTGTCACAGTGCTCAGAGCTGGATCTGGATAAACTTTGAAGAGAATTCAGGGTCTGTGTATGCAGAGAAGCTGAGATCCAACTATAAGAGCCAGTGCCAGGACAGACAGCTGAGACTACAGCTCTGACTTCAAGTTCTCATTTTGCCTTATGGACTGCTTTGCATGTCATCATTCCCAATGCCATTAACCGCCACAAAGAGAAAGTTTACAGCAAAAATGAGAATCTTTTTTTCTTTTCTGTTCTAAGTGTTAATGTGGCATTAAAAACGAAAAAACAAGGAAAGGTATAAAGGTAAGAAAGAAATAATACTGCCAATCTGAAGGCATTTTAATTCAGCATCAACCTGGCAGCTGTGAAAAAGAGGGTCTTTGGAAGCTGTCATTTGGAAGCTGCCACTGCCACCTATAATGTTTCATAATGGATTTAACACAATGCTTCTCCAGGTATAAAGAAGCAAACGGCACCATTCCAGAGAAAAAAAAATGCGTTGATATTTTTTCAGAAGGAGGAAGAAGTTTAAGCAGAACACTGGCATTCATGTCCCATCCTCCTTTCTTCACCTCTCCTTTCCCACGATGACTTAAGGTATTTTATATACAAAAAGCCCACTATTTACATAAAGGAAAAAACACAGCCTACCTGCTAGATAGCAAACATACCCCATATTTCAGAAGAGCAATAATGTGGGAAATGACTTACCTCGTGTGATTCAGTCTTGTGTTCCAATATGCATATTGGCACTACCACAATCATCGCTACAGTGAACACAGCACAGAGGATCACAGATCCAGCTGCGAAACACAGCCTCTAGGCACAGTGCTGCACCCTGAACTCTCCAGGCCCAAGAAATACAGCAGGACAGACCCTCGGAAACCAGCTCGGCAAGAGTTTGTAACGCAAAGGAAAAACCTGGGGGTCAGGCATCTCGGTGGCAGTCGCACCGAAATTCAGCATCGGCCTCTGCTCTTGCAGTCTCCCAGTGCACTGGGGTGCAGGGGCAGGATGGACTGAGGAGGAGGTCTTGGGGTCACCCTACTGAGCTGCGGGCAAGACACGGGTGAGCCAGGCAATATCCGGGGTCAGGCAAGGGCAGCAGGTGAGCTGCCCAGCTCAGACATTCACCAGTGATACCTGCCCATGTCAGAAGCCCCGGTGGGGAGCACCAACGGGAAGGGATCTAAATGAAGGCCAAGGCTGCCCACGTGCCTTGTGAGAGCCTAGGACACCTTTTCTCACCTCCATGCCGTTGCTGCTAAAAGAATGATCTCTTCACTGATGGCTGTGTACTGGGTAAGCTGCCTTTCATCGTTTCCCCCCCAGGGTGATATGGTTCACGCTCTTACTGACTCTTCCTCCCCTCATTTCCCTGTCTCCTCTGTGCTAAAGTTCTGCTCTTCTTCTCTGACAAAGGGGACTGCACACCCCCAGCAAACAGTGCCATACCCGTTGGGCTTGCTGTTGCTAAGAGACTGAGAAAGAGAGATCCTACCCACTCAATTTCCCCTACAAATCCCAATATTCCTCCTGTTGCTACTCTCCAGCCCTACTGAGATACCTTTGATGCAACCTTGGTATCCAACAGATCCATATGAGTTTTATGGGATGTTTTCTCCCCCGACAAGCGCTGCTGAGAAAGTCCCAAAATATGACACTACAGTTGATAGGGTGTCATTAGGGAATTAGCACAGATACAGATGGAAACCACCGGAGCCAGAATAAGTCAGAGATCTTGCCTAGATCTAAAAGGCACATGTAGATCAAGTCAGGTTCACAAAAATACCCTTGGAAAGCCAAGCCGAAAGTGGGCCATTAGAGGTCACAGCAACTAGCACAGCACTGGACAGATTTCTGCTCTACTGCATAAAGTCCCTCCAAATGTTACTAATTAAGATTTTATTTCAGTGTTCAGGTTTATTTCCCCTCTCCCCCCCACCCCAAAATGCAGGGGAGTTTACTCTGGCAATATTTCTGGCAGGACTCTCTCTCAAGCCTATAGAAAGTCCAGCAAACACCAAATAATAACAAATCTATTGACAAGGGAAAAATATGGGGGAAGTTTTAAAAACTCTCCTGAAGTATTGTCATGTTGCTAGGCTGACAGAGCTCTCAAATCACTTCAGTCCCTGACAGTAGTGACAGACCTCTGCAGACTCGTAATAGTTCACAATTGCAAGGCCTGTTTGCTGCCTGTGTCTATCAGGCACACCACCTGCAACTTGCTGGATTCTTAGTTCTCCACTGAACTGGGGTCCCTGTTGAGTGTGCATGGAGGGAGTTCAACCACCACACCAAAACCATGGGAATATGCAAGAGGGTGTTGTCATGATACCTTTGTATGTGCATGGAAATAGCTCAGGTTGGAAAGCTTCCCCAGCTGAACAGGAGGCATAAGGACAACGGACCATGGGGAACAGAGAGAAGACTATCTCAAAATCTCAAGGAAAAAAAAAAAAAAAGATTCAAGGTTATGAACTGGCCAAAGAGCTCCAGATTAATTTTACAGAGACAGTAGAGTTTGGGGTACAGCAGCAAACAACTTCAGAAGTACCCATGGGAATGCTGCTAGTTAATAAAGGGAGCAAAGAGATTCAGGACCAGTCTGTAGGAACCTGGTGTTTCTCTTCCACCTTTGCAAGTTTAACTTTCCATTCATAAGCAAGGCAGACATACATCAAACATGTCACCTTAAGAAAGGCAAAACTAGATTGGAAATGAGCCATCAGCTTGTGCCTTTGTCAACAGGGCTGAAAAGCCTTACCCACACTCAGATCACCTCTCTTTGTAGATATATTTATGCAAAGTGATCAAATCTTCCGTTGATCTTCCCATGAAGGCAGGTTTTCCACACTTCCGCCACAATTTGAAAGTGATTTTAAGGATTTCTAGTATTAAATCAATCTGGTTTGGAAATAAAAAGAACACTGCAAAGTTTACAATCACCACTACTCCTTTTCTGTGTGCTGGAAGGCGATTTGGGATCAAAATCCCAGGCAGACTACCTGAGGTGAGCAGAAACCTCTGAAGAGACACAGAAATCAGAAGTGTGCAGGAAGCTGATGGGCAAAGCAGCAAGTGGAGGCTGACAGAACAACTGCTCCCTCTGACAAAGAAGAATTACAGATAGCTGAGAACATGGCATGTTTGAGGGGACAGCTCCTCAGCAGAGTAGAAAGGTAAATTATATACAAAAGAAGCAGACGTGGATAAAACAAGTTTTCTGTGCAATGTTTATAAGGAATGGGGAATGTGGAGAAGATGCCAAGAACAGCAATACATTTTCGGGAAGAAAGCAGAAATAGTCAGAAATTGAGATAATGCCAGAAATAGTTATAAAATTTTTTAGAATGTCACAAGGCTGACAAAACATCAGGGCCAGATGGGATCTGTCTCAGGAAAATCAAGCAATTAACTAAAAAAAAAAACCCAAAACCAAACCAAAAATACAAAAAAAAATACAGCAGCATATGAATCAAAGGAGTGAGGTCCATCATGCTTCACCCCTGCCACTTTCACATGGACAACTGAGTGAAATAAGCCCTGCCTGAGCTCAGTAAAAGCCGTGTTGAATGTGCCACAGGAAGGTAAAACTCCTGAGAAGACAGCTTCTTACAGGGAAAAACTTCACACAGTTGCAGCCACTTGCAAGGAGTCCATCTGAAAAGGCAGCAAACACCTTTGGGGAAAGCTGCTGTCCACAGCACTTCGTGTTGCTGCTGAGTAAGAGGGATGTGGACACTGCCTCTGGGACAAGAGTGCTAAAAAGCAACCAGAGAGACCAGAAATGAAGGGGACCTGGTGGGCTGGGGAGGTGCTGATGCATATTCAGGTCTATGGGGGATCCAAAACCCAGGAAAAACCCCACAGCTTCACTTCCACAGCGAGGGGGTGGACACAGAACAGAGGTGTTAATTAAGGACACGCAGGAACCACTCAGGAAGTTATGACTTCATTAATGATAATGACTAAATGGAGAATCACACTGAAATCTGCTGAGCGTGGATTTTCCAGTTTAATTGGACATTTGAAATGCTCTTTTAAATGCGGTGAAATCTAACAGAGAAGTCTGTTCAGTGCAGAAGCACACTGGGGCAAAGTTTCCCAAGCAACCAGAATAAGTTTTTCACAGGAGGAACGTGCACTGGTCTTGCTGATAAGGCACGAGAATGCTCCGGATGAGATCATGTAATTGAATCTCTCAGTCTCTGGTGACATGACTGGACAGTTCCCTACAACCATATCACTATTAAGTACTCCAGCTGCCTCAGCCAGCATTCCTGTAGAGCCCAAGAGAACCAGACAGTGCAGGGAAATTTTTGCCAGCTATTTGTGACACAGAGCCCAGTCTCTATTTCCTCAGCGTAGACCCCTAGGCCTCCTCCAGCACAGACAATCACTTTGGGGTGGAAAGCACCACTGAAAACTGCAGTCTCCCTGAAATGAAGTGGTTCAGATTAAATCAGGCAGTTTTATTCAAGGCTAGAAAACTGCAGGCTGTCCTCTCTCCCTCAGCCTTTGAAAACCAAAAGCAGTTATGGTAGTCTTTCCCTGAGCTCACCGTCG
The DNA here is from genome assembly GCA_013400655.1 of Mystacornis crossleyi. Lineage (NCBI taxonomy): Eukaryota > Metazoa > Chordata > Aves > Passeriformes > Timaliidae > Mystacornis > Mystacornis crossleyi. Next base: position 39,282 of record VYZQ01052767.1, on the reverse strand, counting down.
TCCTCTAGCCAGCCTCTATCTAGCTGCTATCCCTTTTTGCCCAAGAAACCCAGAAATGGAATACTTTCCACCATAAACACCCTTTCAGGGTTTTGGGAATACTTCCTGCCCAGTCCCCATTGCACTTGACTCATCTCTTTAAATCAGTGTACCAGGTATAGGCTTCCTGTGGGCAAGAATAATTCACAAGATCAGCAAATGCAACATTAATCCCATTCTAGATTAAAAGGAATTCAAGCAGGTGTTCTTCTATGCCAAAAAGCAATTTAAAGTGATCTTCCAGCTCTGGCAGGAGAAATAAAAAAGAAGTAGATGGCTCTCAGGAAGAAAATAAATATAGCTTAGCAGGCAGTGGTTTAGACTGATAGCGCACTGATAGCACAAGAAGTCTTTTGCAGCTGCATGAATTGCTAAAACAAACGAACCACCCTTCCTTTTCACATGTCCTTGCTTGAGTCCACTTATTACAGGACTTTCAGTCCCTCTGCACCTTGATAATGTCAGCTCCCACTGCCTGAGCAGCAGCTTCTGTCATTACTGCCTTCCTGATTATGCCAACCTTCAATTTTACATTCACAATTCTTGCCAACACTAGTTGGGTGCATTAAGCTTCAAGTGAAGATTTGCGATTTCTTCTTTTGCTGAACAAGCGTAAAAATACCATTTTCCTCCTATTTTAATTCCTAATAGCTATAGAACATTGCTACAGTCTGTTGTATGTCAGGGCAGCATTTGCAAAACGAGCGAGTACAGTCTCAGAAAATTAAGTCCCCTACTTGCTCGTAAGGGAGAGAAAGAATTGGCAGCAGAGAAAGTTCATGTTGCAATGAATACTTGACAGTGCATATCTAAAACTTCTCCCTCCTGAACATAACAAAAGGCCTCCCCTTTGGATCACAGCATGCCCTCTCACTGAGTCCCATCCCCACTGGAAAACTTGAAGTGCACTGGGTTATATCACAAAACCCCCTGAAATTCTTACACGTCACAGACCATCAGTGATCTCAAGAAGGCATTCCTCAGGCAAAACCCTTCTTCTGTTCTCAGCAAGTCTGATTAACTAAAAAAAACTCCTGCTGGGGATATCTATGCTTCGGAACAGACCAGAGACCTACTGCTGCCCCACAAAGGGCTGCACAAAACCTTCAGCATGGACCAGAGCCGAGGCAGCTGTGCTTAAGGGAACATAAAACACCTTCTATTCCATGCATAACACTCCCCATCCCACTGGAAACCCCTGAGCTACCCGGCAGTGCTTCTGATGTGACCTGTGCCACAGGAGCTGCTGATTTCCATCCACCCGAGACTACAAAGTTATGGGCAACTGTGGCAGAGAAACAAAGACTGAAAGACTCACACTTCTGGACCTTCAACTGATTTTTATTATTGGTCCCTCCAGATAAGGGGTAGAACAGGATGAGGAAGCGCACTCGTTTCCACTGTTCCCATGTTGGTAAATTTGATTCCTCACAGCTGTCAAATAGATGGCTACCTTTCTCCAGGATCAGAATTTACGTGTGCTGGCAAAGCAGCCTCTGTCAGCATCATGATTCAAGCAAATCCCAAGAAAGGGGAGCAGCATATGCTTCTCTATTTCACAGCTTTCTGAAAGGGCCATCTTGCCAAACATAACATTTAATCCTGTCTGAACTAGCTTTTATTGAGAAGTAAAAAGTACTATATGAGAGACAAAAAATTTGACCTAAGGAGCAATTTCATTTAAGGCAGTGTGACAGCTTTGCAGTAGTTTACCTGATAGTCTGCTGTGGTTCTCAAGCCACAGGACATAATTTGCCTCCCTCAGACTTAATCTGAGAGAAACAGACTGTGTGCCAAAAGCTCCCATCTCATCTCACAGTCATACTAGAAAACATGTCCAAGAATGACCTAAAGGGGGCCAGTCCAAGTGTAAAATGAAGGGAATCTCATTTGTCCAAACACTGCCTTAAGTCGTAACTCAGACATCCTAAAGCCACTAAATCCACCCAGTAATCCATTCCCACTTACCTTTCAGGACTGTTTAATCTTTCAGGCGCCTAAATTTAAAGGTGATTCACTACACAGACAAATTATTGCCCTGTCACATAACTTTAGTTGCCTGCTGCTGCTCATTAGTGCTCCTCTACGAATTGTGGTATCTCTCTCTCACCTGCAGTTCTGCTGGGATTTACTGTAGGCTTTTGCATCCTTCCTATGCCCCTCAGAGTAGCCATGACCAGAGCATGGTGGTAACAGTATTCAGCTTTCAAACAACAGTCTCTGGCAAAATACACTCACTCAGGAAACCAAACACGGAGATGCTTGGTTCTACTTTGCACAAAGTGTACTAAACCATTAGATGCCTGTCCTTCAAAAAGGGAAAAGCAGAAAGGATGCCAAATGGATGAAGATACCTAATTTTTCCTACAGGTTTCCCCTAAACTTAGCCATAGAAACAAATGCTCAACTGAAGCAGACTTGATAATTCCTGGAAGATTGAATAATCTGCCTCTCCACCAGCTTCAACACAGAACTTATATAGCTGTGTTAAGGAAACTGGATTTTTTGGGTGAGGTTAAAAGTTCTTGAAGAAACAGGGTCTCATCTTGGCTTTCAGCAGCAATTTGGAAGTGCTGGAATAAAGCTGGTACCAGAAATTACAGGACAAGGCTGAAAGAGAAAAGGGGATCAGCATGTGGAGACACTTGGTTTGACAAGGAGATTCCCCGCAGCAGAAAAGAAGGCTGGGAGAGGGGAAAGGAGATTGTATTTTGTGAGGTGCAGGAAGAAACTTGGAAAACACAAACAGTTTAAGCCAGAAAGCCTTGGGCATTTCTGAGCACAGTAATTGATCTACTGAACCATGGTATAAGAGGACTGAATAATCCAGAATAATAAATGCCACAAGAGTTAACACGTAGAAACCTCATACTGCCCAGACTTACAAAAAATGAATGCCCAGGGGCATCACATAATGCCTGTGATCAATAATTAGTTCATGCTGGGGAGGAGTGCTCAAATCAAAGAACATGATGGAAGTGCACAGAATGCTAAACCAATAATAAAGTGTTATGCTATGCTGCAAGGTAGAAAGTTTCACAGAGAAAGGTGCTGTAAAAGGGGGTAATGAGGTTACAATAAGAAAAAGGAGAAGAGGGAACTTTTCAATAGTATAAGAGAATCTCCATAAGCTCAAATGGGGATAGAGACATTGTTAAAAATTAACTGGCAGCAAAACAAATGGCCAGTGCCACAAGATCACCCCCTGTGACGCTGGCAGCTGGTGTTTATAGTGTTCCTGATGTGTTTCTAGCCTTCCTGATGTTTTCCATAAGTATGTTTGTTTCAATGACAGAAAAGAAATGAGGGGAAAAAATCCAGGTAGATGAGAATTAATATAGCAAGGACCTCCTTTTCTTTCTTAAAGATTTTTGTGTTTGAAGATAAATTAAGATCTGCCTCTAAATTTTGTCATTTGTGTCCACTTCCATCCAAAAGACCTAGTGATAGGGAAGAACAAAGGAAAGATTAAGACAAAGAACATTATTTCAGTGGCAGAAAATTATCAACAGGATACAAATTCAGAGCAAAGGACTTCCATTGGACAAGCAGTTGGTGTTAGTAGACAAGCAGGCTAGAAATTGATTCTAGTCAGGTTGCTTTCTTTATCTTACATGGTGCAGCTGCCTGACACTATTGAAGGTTTCAGTACAGGTTAATTAATACCTTTGTTGACCCGTGACAGTCACGGGTAAATTCCAGAATAAATCTCTGAATCTCTAGAGACCATTCTAGAGGTGTTGCCAAATCATTTGCACAGACGAAAACTGACATTAAGCTTAAGCCACACTACTCTAAAACAGCAACCCACAACTGAACCGGAGACAGACCCAGATCTAAAGCTGTGATGCAGTGATCAATAGATTGAGCTTGATTGAGATAGATTTTCATTCATATCTCACATTTCTTGGAAAACTCTGAATGCAGGAAGACAGAAACTACGGCCTGGGGTATCCGCTCTACTTTCAGGGCAAGCATGAATGACTCAAACTGGGGCAAGGGAATGTTTGTGCTTGCAGAATAGCTTTGGGCCTGTCCAGAATGTTTCTCTAGTGCCTGTCCTCTTTCCTCACCTATCTTGTTGTTGTTACGATAAGTACAGATTTTCCTGACTATTCCCTCAGTTTCTCTATTGGGAGAATTTACTTACTGTGGATTTTCTCTCTCTGAGCTCCACAGTTCACACTGGGTGAGTTTAGGGGATGTTACAGAATGTGGCACAGACACATGGGGTCAACACATAACAGTCCAAAGCTGTTTGGAGGAAGAACATGAACACTGAGTTGAGAAGAAAGAAAACCAGCTACATGCATTAAAATATGAAGACTGTTGTGACGAGATCCTTGTGTTTCCCAGAAATTACTGCAATTCATTTTTCACAGGCTGTAAGGATGAAGGGATACTTTAACTGAAGCCTGGAAAGGAAGGCAGGAGCCAGGGGAAGAGATTTGTCCTGGAGTCCTAAGCATTTCTTGGTGATCTCGGTGGCATCACGTGTTTTCAAGACATAGCAGGACACAGCTGCAAATGCCACCATTAAAAGTCTTAAGCTAATAGAAATTTATAGAAACTAAGATCTCCAGCTGTTTTGACACTCATGGAACAGATGATGAATTAATAGATATGAAGCTACTATTTTTCCCAGTGGAATCAGCGCAGGCTTTCCACCAGTTTGAACATAGAGAATCCTTTTTTTTTTTTAAAACTAGTGGGAAGTCTTGTGTGTGCAGGACATACCCATGTACTGTGTCAGCAGTAAGTGTAACTCTCATTTGTACCAGGAAAAGCTCACTGTGTCACAAACTTAGCCTCGTGTGACTGTCTGAGATTTGTCAGAAGAAAGCAATTTATGAGGTCTCAGTGTCACGACAGTCCCAAGACTCTGTTCTGACATGGGCCACAAGTGGCACTTAAAGAAGCCATTCCTCTGCACAGAGATACATTTGTCTCTGTGAGGACACAGGGCTCTGCCAGCCCCAATTTCAGCTGGTACAATGGATTTTCTGGTGGCAGACATAACTCTAACCTCCTGCACACGAATGGAAATCATTGATCTTTTCTGTTAGGAGAATGCTGTACTCCTTGAGCCAAACTCTGCTTTCAGTCGCGGCGTGTGGAGCCATGCTGGATTGACGCTGGTGTTCTGGAGTGCAGACTGCAGGGCTCCTCCTGTCCCTCAGGGATTGTTAGTGAGCAGCAGCTCTGCTCGGCTCCTTATTGTCTTTGTTAATAACACTTCTAAGGAGCTGTGTTTGCATCTATTTTTGTATCTCTTAACATACTTGTAAGATATTCAAGACTGCTTTGGAAAGAACCCAAGCTCAGGAGTGAGGTGTATTTTAAACAGACGAACCCCTGGGTGCTGTAGGCATGTCACTGGTATTCATTCAGTTTTCAGGAGTTTTTTCCCCCTCTTTCCAAAGTCAGAGGCGGACTGTGGTGTGCCCAGTCCTCAGAGCACTGTAACAGAGAAGAACCATCCCTTCCTTTTGCAGGATCTCTAATTCTCCATTGAACAACTTGCTCTCCATAAGAACAACTCAAACTAGGACAAGCAGGGAAAGAAGAAAAGGTCATTCTACAGCCACAGGGTAAACTAATACTATTAGCTGATCTTAATTCCCTTTGGCCTGACAACACTTCCCTCACCCTTTAGTGTACAACTCAAAATGTCCATACCTGCAAAATGTTTGAAATACAGCTTATTTAGATACTGTGGAAAACAAAGGGAAAAATGCCCATCATAAAATCTCCAATGATAGCTCCTTGAAAGTCAGCTAGTGACCATAGCAAATCCCTCTTCTGCTCTCAGCTAGGATATTGGCCTCCTCTGACTGGGTGTTTGGTGGCCACAAGCTGCACATGGGAGTCCCTCAGGCCTGATGGACGTGGAGCTCTCGGGATTCTGATCAAAGCCCCAGCGTCTACTTCCCACAGCAGCATCCACAGCAGCGTAGCTCACCACAAAGCCTTTGCAATAAGGCCACCACTGGCAATCAGAAGGTCCAGCTTAGGTCTTGTCAGCACTGAGATGAGGTTATTTCACACACAGGTTCTCTGTTCACATCTGCTTATCAAGGAACAGATAACTTCAGGTACTCTGCAAGACCAGAGGAAGCCAGAGGCCTCTGGTTTTAAGGGCTGTGAGAGTGTGGAAGGTCCAGCCACTTGCAGAAGGTCCTTGTTGCCACCTGGGCCAGCACCACCTACCCTTTCACCAGACATCCAGGAGATTAAGGTATCTCAGCTTCTTCTGCACCTGCCCTTGACACAGCAGCACTATTTGTCTCCAGCTTTACAGTGCACCCTGCAGCACTTCTCCACAGAGAAGTCTGGAGGAGGATGTGTCCCCAGCCCTGTGTGTCAATATACTGGTGCTACACTGGTGTGCCAGGGGAGTTACGTGGTCTGAAACGCCACTTTGAATTCAGGTTGGGTTTGTTGGGGTTTTATTGAACCATTTTTTGTCTCAAGTGCAGAAAAATAACCTTATATATATATAAGTTCTGTGAGCTGTTTTCATGCTGAGAAGTGAAATGAACATTTTAAAAGATCAAATCTGAAGAAATCTGAGTATTCTTAGTACACACAAGTATCACCGCTTTTTATAAACGATAGCCTTATTTTCATTAAAAAAAAAAACAACAATTCAGCCCTGGGCTGAGTTACGTTGCTTAGGTCCCAGCATACCTTTCCATGGAACCCTGCCTTCCCTGGTTGAAGCTCTCCAGCACAGCCTCCTGTCTCCTGAGCCAGAGTGAAGCATGCAGCACGCGGGTGCTCAGCACGAGATGCTTTGCATGGCTGTCACGCATCGCTCGGGGAGCGAGGAGCAGCCTCAGCAGAGTAATGTTGCCACCAATTCGCTTGTTTAGAAAAAGCTTGGAAATGTCACCACTTGTTACACGATGGTATCCTTAATATACTCGGGAGGCAGCCATAACTCCTGCCTCAGGCGCCCGAGAACTTCCATGGGCACCGGCAGCACAAAATTAATGATGCGGCTCAGTCTAGGAGTGGTGGCATTTTAATAGTGGGTAGAGGAAGCCTTACATACTGCCAGCTAATCTTGGAGAAGTAAATGAATTAACTCACATCTGTCACACGCTTTGAGATATTCCAAGGAAATGTTCCATAAAAGCCGACTTGTTATTATGTATTGCTGACAAAATATTGTTTTAATTAATCTTTGTCTTTGATTTTCTGTTTGGGCTACTCTCATAAAGGCCTTTTGCCTGCTTTTATTGTAGGTGATGTGGGCTCACCCACACACAATTTCCAGAACCTATAGAGAATTATGTCACTGCAAGTTATTGAGTGTGTTCCAACTTGGATTCTGCTTTGTACAGGCTCTAATTAATCCATATTCATGCCATAAGGATGTCTCATCTGACTGTGGTTTGATCAACCACCAGAGAAAGAGAGTCCATATCAGTGACATCAGATCTTTTCAAGAGAAAGCTGCAGCTCTCCAATAGCCTTGTGTCTAGGCAATGTAGGGTCCAGGCTGTCATGAGCTATTTTGATGGAAATAAATGTCACCATTTAAAAAACAAACAACAACAAAAAATAGCCAGATTGGTTAATATGTTTCAGGAAAATGTCTAAACTTTGTGCTTAAACAAAAAAAAGTTCTATGTGCTTAATTTTAAAAAGTCACAGGAGTTTTTGGATGAAATGCACTCAGAAGATAAGCTGAAAGATAAGCAAAGAAAATAAGTAGATAAGAAGATAGCACAGAAGAAGATAAGCAAAGAAAACTTGTTAAAGATGAGAGATTTTACATGGCTGTCTATGTTTTTGTGGTTTCAAGCCCAGTTAGTAGAAAAACAAGATAATGTAACCTCGGAAGAAAATTCTGCATTTCTCTCATTTAGTTTACCCAACTTTTTTGTTGTGCTAATTTGTACTCTAATCAATTAAACTGTTGAATAATGCATTTGTCAGGTAGTATTCAAGTGGCATAAATAAATTAGTTCAAGGTTTCTTTTGGAATCTACATTCTTAGCAGGATCTCCTCGGCAAAAACACAGATTCAAAACGCACAGTGAGACACAGACTACTCTCTTTCTCGTGCAAAGATCTGTGTCACACTTACATTTTATATCAGGATTAATGCTTTTAATATTTTCCCCATTTTCTCTGCTGAATCCTATCCACCGTGACAATTACTGCCTTTTTGGTTTTTTTAACCTAGACACGCTCAAGTTTTGTTCCCTTCTCACCCACTGAATTCTGTGCTGAACAATAATTTCCAGCCCAACAAAACCACGTTTCGTCTCTTGGCACCGAGGAATGAAGACACATTTCACTGTCCCAAGCTGCGATTAGCTCTCCAGGGACATATTTTTTCTTTGCCTTCCATTTCTTGTGGCTCTCCTCCCTTTTCCTCCTTACCGCAGGGATTTTCAAATAACAAACGCGTGTGGGTTTAATTTACACCTTTTCATACACCTTCTATTTTTAAGGGCGCACGGTCTTCCAGCGCTTCTGCGCTCCCTCACATGGAGCTGTCTTTCCCCATTCCAGCGGGGGAACGGGACAGCGCTTGCCCAGGCGGGACGAGGCCAGGGGCGCACGGCTGCGGGCGGCTCGGGAAGCGCTCCGGGAAGCAGCGCGGCTGGCGAGGGGCTCGGGAATCGGGCGGGATCCGGCCCCGCGAGGGGCGGGCGGAGGGCGGGGAGGGGTCCGCAGGCGGGGCCGCGCCTGGCGGCGGGAGCGCGCTCGGCGGCGGGAGCTGCGATCCCGCCGGGGCACGGCCGCGCCGGCCATGGAGCCCTCGCCCAAAGACGGCGAGAGCGCGGCGGCCCCGGAGCCCAGCCGGGGCGGCACGGCCCCTTCCAGCGGGGTGGTGGTGCAGGTCCGGGAGAAGAAGGGCCCCCTGCGCGCCGCCATCCCCTACATGCCCTTCCCCGTGGCCGTCATCTGCCTCTTCCTCAACACCTTCGTGCCGGGGCTGGGTAAGGATGCTGCGGGAGGGGAGGCAAGGCGGCCGGGGCGCGGGGTCCCTCTCCCCACCTGCGGCTGCTTCGCCCCGGCGGGGCCGCCCGGGCTGCCGGACCCCGCCGCGGGGGCAACTTTCCCCGACGGCACCGCGGGGAGGGATGGAGGAAAGGAGGGAGGCAGGAGCCCCTCCGCAAAGTTTCNGATAAGCAAAGAAAATAAGTAGATAAGAAGATAGCACAGAAGAAGATAAGCAAAGAAAACTTGTTAAAGATGAGAGATTTTACATGGCTGTCTATGTTTTTGTGGTTTCAAGCCCAGTTAGTAGAAAAACAAGATAATGTAACCTCGGAAGAAAATTCTGCATTTCTCTCATTTAGTTTACCCAACTTTTTTGTTGTGCTAATTTGTACTCTAATCAATTAAACTGTTGAATAATGCATTTGTCAGGTAGTATTCAAGTGGCATAAATAAATTAGTTCAAGGTTTCTTTTGGAATCTACATTCTTAGCAGGATCTCCTCGGCAAAAACACAGATTCAAAACGCACAGTGAGACACAGACTACTCTCTTTCTCGTGCAAAGATCTGTGTCACACTTACATTTTATATCAGGATTAATGCTTTTAATATTTTCCCCATTTTCTCTGCTGAATCCTATCCACCGTGACAATTACTGCCTTTTTGGTTTTTTTAACCTAGACACGCTCAAGTTTTGTTCCCTTCTCACCCACTGAATTCTGTGCTGAACAATAATTTCCAGCCCAACAAAACCACGTTTCGTCTCTTGGCACCGAGGAATGAAGACACATTTCACTGTCCCAAGCTGCGATTAGCTCTCCAGGGACATATTTTTTCTTTGCCTTCCATTTCTTGTGGCTCTCCTCCCTTTTCCTCCTTACCGCAGGGATTTTCAAATAACAAACGCGTGTGGGTTTAATTTACACCTTTTCATACACCTTCTATTTTTAAGGGCGCACGGTCTTCCAGCGCTTCTGCGCTCCCTCACATGGAGCTGTCTTTCCCCATTCCAGCGGGGGAACGGGACAGCGCTTGCCCAGGCGGGACGAGGCCAGGGGCGCACGGCTGCGGGCGGCTCGGGAAGCGCTCCGGGAAGCAGCGCGGCTGGCGAGGGGCTCGGGAATCGGGCGGGATCCGGCCCCGCGAGGGGCGGGCGGAGGGCGGGGAGGGGTCCGCAGGCGGGGCCGCGCCTGGCGGCGGGAGCGCGCTCGGCGGCGGGAGCTGCGATCCCGCCGGGGCACGGCCGCGCCGGCCATGGAGCCCTCGCCCAAAGACGGCGAGAGCGCGGCGGCCCCGGAGCCCAGCCGGGGCGGCACGGCCCCTTCCAGCGGGGTGGTGGTGCAGGTCCGGGAGAAGAAGGGCCCCCTGCGCGCCGCCATCCCCTACATGCCCTTCCCCGTGGCCGTCATCTGCCTCTTCCTCAACACCTTCGTGCCGGGGCTGGGTAAGGATGCTGCGGGAGGGGAGGCAAGGCGGCCGGGGCGCGGGGTCCCTCTCCCCACCTGCGGCTGCTTCGCCCCGGCGGGGCCGCCCGGGCTGCCGGACCCCGCCGCGGGGGCAACTTTCCCCGACGGCACCGCGGGGAGGGATGGAGGAAAGGAGGGAGGCAGGAGCCCCTCCGCAAAGTTTCGCGTCGGGGGCCGGGGCAGCGCCCTGCGGGGTCCCCGGGGAGCCGCGGGGCAGCGGCCGCACCCCAGCGGGCGGAGCGGGTGAGGGTCGCGTTTCCCTCGCACGGCAGCGGGGACCGGGGCTGGGGCACCGGGCCGGCCCCCGGACCCGGGGACAGAGCATCCCCCGCGCCTTCCGACCCCTCCGCTCTCGCCGCGCGGGGATCGTGCGGTTTAGAAGGGATTCAGCTGTTCGGGCTCTCGAGAACTGTGATTTGACTCAGAGCACCAAAGCTCACCGTGACCACATCGCTCGCTGGCTAAGGCGAGCTTTCAGAGCCCACCGTCCTGGGTTTTCTATGGAGACCCCTGGAAAATGTTAGAACCGTTGTCCAGAGAAACTGGAGATTCACAGTTTCTCAATACAAAGTCTCTAGTGAGCTCAGGTAACACATCCCTAAGAAGGGCTGCATCCTTTCTATACTTCCCTTTCCTCCTCTTTAATTAGGAATTGCTTACTGCAACAGGAGTCTAGAGTGTGAACACTGCAAAAGCCCCTGGAACACAAGGCTAAATACAAATATTCTAGCTGAAAGCAAAGTAACCACATTAATAAAAAACCAAAACAATCCATAACTCATTAACCCGTACCTCAAGTCTCTCATAGTCCATTTCTGGCTGCTGTTTCTGCTACTGTGGCTACTGCAGAAGCCTTCCGTGTGATATGGGAGTATCCTTCACCTAGCCCTGCTTTTAAAGAGCTAATGCCTGCCTTTAATTGCTTCATGCGTCTCAGGTGGCTTAATTCTTTAACAAATCTGAAATTTTAAAAGTTCTGATTAAAGTACTACCTAAGAGTGGGTGGGATAGTGTGTGCAACATGTGCAAGCCATTGCTCTTCCAGCATGCTTGCTCTGAACCTGTGGATGTATTCCAGAGGAAAACTTGCACCTTTTGAAATACCTCTGAGTTTTCCTGGGGAAGGACTGGTATGTGTGCTTCCAGATGCAATGCACTGTGCTCAGGTGTGTTGTTTGCACATCCCTTGTGTGCAGCCACCTGAAGAACCTGGAGTGATGAATCAAAGACAAACTCTGGAGTTGAGTGCTGTCATGGGGTTTTAGGTTTCCTGGGGCTTAGTCTCCCACTTCAGAGAGAGAAGTTCAAAATCAGAGCTTTCAAAGTGAGTGTTGTTTTCTGTTGGCATAGAAGACACCACATCTTCACCGTAGACGTACAGGAAAAAACCCTGACTTACCACGCCCTTTTCCTCATCCGAATGATCTGATACTTCACACTGTGCTGCTTTTCACAACATGCTGGAAAACCCTCAGTGTTCTCCCTTCATCCCAGTAGCATAGATCCCCATAAGCCATCCTCATGCTGAAATTGGCTTGAGGTGTGGTTCTCTGTCCAGAGTTTTTCTCTGGCTTCGGCTGGGGGTAGCCAGTGTTGTGCCTTCCCTCACACGGAAGGTGCCTAAAGAAGGACGGCAGATAGCGCTTCCTTCCTAAAGGTGAGTGTTCAGGGCTCCCAGTCCATGCTGGTTGAGGGCTTGGGAGTTGAATCTGAGCTATGCAGCCGTGTTGGTTGTGTAACCACTGAGGCTGGACCAGCACAAAATGGTTTTAATTCTATTTGGGGGGGTTTTAAACAGGAGGAGATTTTTTTAAAAACTTGTTTTCCCTTTGATGCGCTGATTTCAGCGGTATGATCTGGCTGCCTGTACCACTGTTTCTCCTGGTACCCTGTTGCAAGAGTAGCAGAACAAACAAACTGCAAATCAAAAAATCCTTCCCTATGGCATCCCCACAGACTGGTGAAATGCAGTGTTATGGAGGGGCATCCCAAGCTCTCTATGGCACTTAGTTTGTACATAAATGAACCATTCTGTTAATGAAGTTGCTGGTTTCGCATGCATTTGGAGAGAAAACTTACTCTGAGATGATACACCTGACTAGAACACAGCTATTTACAATCTCAGCCACGTCCTGTCATGTATCACATAGCCCACACACGAAGGGAAACAGGAGGATCACGAATCTACTGGCAGGAATGCTCAAAGTAAAAAGAGATTCTGTGTCATTGTTGCACTTCAGCCATCTCAATGAGCTGAGCAACACTTGTAAAAGAGATGATTTGCAGTGGTGTGAAGTATTCACATCAAGGATGTGAGCCTGTTCCCCATGAAGTAAATGGCAAAATTCCCATCAATTCTTGTAGTCCAGATTTATAACACGTTAAAATGATATTTCACAGGCTTGCTGTATATTTCTGCCTGCTTAGTTGGAGAGTGTGACTGTGTTTAGGTGTTAATGGAAGTCCTCTATTTCTCAGCCCCTAAATTCATCACTCATCTGTTTTGCATGTAGTTGTCATTCTTGTGTAGACTCTGCAGTTGCAATTGCAAAGAAGGGTCAGAAACCACCGGAGTAGACAAGAAAACGGGCAACATTGAATAAATCAAGTTTTCCACTGCTTGGAGACTGGTGCATTTGAGGTTTTCATTAGTGCCCCATGCCTCAGAGCAGTGATATCCAAATAGAAATTGCACTCTGATGCAGGCTACCAACTCCTTGGGCAGTCTCTCAGCATCTGAAAGCCTCTATTTTTTTAGTTAAATTATCTTTCCTGTGTTATGGAAGTCACCTGTGAGGGTGAAATCTGAGAATTTTAAATATCCGGTTTATTTTTCCTTTGTGCTATTTATGTTCTGCAGTAGTACTCTATTTGGACAGGAGAAGTAACACTTCCTCTTTGTTTACAGTCAGTTTATTTTTTTCAGTTGGTTAATTTTCCGAGTTTCATGTAATAACCCAGAACTGCAGGTTTTACGATGCATTGTAAAGTGGGTTTTAACTACTCTTTCCATACATGTCACAAAAGATGTCGTTCATAGGAATATTTTCATACCCAGGGGATATGTTAACTTTTGCCTTGCCAGAACTTAAAATTCAGACCAAATGCAGTGTAAAAAAACTCTTGATTAGCCCATCTACTTTAATCTTGTTTTGCAGAATAGCCTTGAAACTGCACATTCCTTCCATTCACTGTGACAGGCGCAACCACTTGGAAATGTTTTGGATCAGTTTGCCGTGACCCAATGCAGTCTTTCTCACCTGTGTCTAACAGGGCTATAGGGCTGAGCTGTTGTGAAGATGTCCCAAGCTCAGGTTCATAAAAAGAGTGGGTAAAAAGAGAGGAAGAAGAGGGAGGAGTCAACAGGTGCTGTGGCAAAAGCCATTGTGCCTTGGCTACCAGCGCTCCGGCTCTGCCGCAGGCATCGCGACCTGTGGTCTGGCTTTGGGTTTCTGAAGCAGGCTCTGAGGCATCAGGGCCGAATCATGCAGTGATGAGCTCTGGAGAATGGAAGATGAGGCTGTCAGCAGAGGCAGAGGTGTATCCAGTTCTCCCATTCCGGCAGGCTTGAGCAGTGTGCACCTCCAGCCCGTACGCGCTGCAGATGGCAAATGGGAGAAGGGCTGGCCGTGCCCTTCAGCTGGCAGACTGTGTTCTCTTGGAGCTGCCGTGTGCCAGTCAGCGTGGGAGAAGATCTGGCTCCTTGTCATTCCCGGAGCTGATACATGGGAATCTTGCCCTCCTTCCTCTCTGCTCTTCCTTCTCTCGACATCACGTGTGTGGGAGGGGGTAAACGAAGGGGGGGAACTTGAGGGAAATGTGAGAAGTGAGTGAAATTATCTGAAAGTCTGAGGTATTCTCCAAGATTAATCGCTCCTGTCAGGAAGGGGGTGGACTTTTGGATCACAGCCTGCATTATACATGTACACTATTTTTATGCAGGGAGTAATTGAAATACGTAGCATAAAATTATGTTAGCGGAGGATAGGAGAGCAGCCACCCATGTGCCACGAAATAGCCCGTGGAGGAGTTCAGGAGTGACAGCCTCTCACAGCAGCTACAGAAAGAAGGGGTGATTCCCAGCCCACTGAACTTTTATCTGCCACGGTGCCACAGCGCAGCTCTCCCGTTCCCGGGTGTGTCAGCTCTGTATCACGAGTCTTCTGCCATCTGTTTATTCAGTCTTGGTAGAGTTCAAGCACTGTACCTTCAGCTGTGTGAAAGTGGCTTTAATATTCGGTTTATAGACGCCAAGCATCTTCTCATTAGAAACCAAGGTTCTCCTGAGCAGAATGAGCTCTCCAAAGAGATGAATAGAAGTACAGAACACAACACTCGAGAAAGTTGAAGGGATAAGATCTGCATAAAATTACCAATACCCGTTTTATTTTTGTGGTTGAAATGGTAAATAGATGACTCAAGCAAGCATCCATTGCCTTCATTATTGAAACAAAGGATTTCAAGGAAAAAAAAGTCTTCTTATCTGTAGTAGAACAAACAGTGCAAAAAAGAAATTTGGGCTTTCAGGCATCTGTGCATTAAAATCTAAAACTACTTTTGGTATTGATGATCCTTTTAAATATTTTTTTTTCTTGTACACATGCAAACTAATGAATCTGTGTGACTTACAAGCTCATTTATGGAAAACAAAGGTTTTCTCGAGTGTTTGTGTGAATTTGTGTTTGTGAACTTTACTGCTGCAGTTTTTTAGCTAACCTTGCCTTTCAGCCTGTGATGCTGGTAGTCTGCAGAAACAGGCTGTTTGTTCATGGGAACATAATTAAACACAGCAAACCTATTGCCAGTAGACTTCACTCTGCCAGGTTTTGTGTTTTCCACTGAAAAGGTCAAGAAGTTCTTCATGGTGATTTGTTCTTGTGCTTGTGCAAGGTAGGAAATAAGACTTGCAGTAAAATGTGTGCATCCAGGTTCCTGCTCCATTCCTGGTACCAGTGGTATCAGCTGTAGATCATCCTCACAGTGAGGTAAAGTTGGGCACAAAAACAGCTGAATCTCAGGTTTCTGCACCTGCAGGTCTCTGTTCTCGTCAGCAAGTAGAAAACCACTAAATTCCTCTTTTATTTTCTTTTACTTTTATAACAGAGATTTAAGTGAGAAATCTAATTGTATTATATAACTTACTTGGCTGATGGTATTCAACAGTCATTCCACAGTCTTACCACCACTGGGTAGTCTGGAACATTTTTGTGCCGTGAAGTGTCTGGACCACCTAGAACGACAAACAATCTTGGAAAACTCAAAGGAGGTTCACGGATAATTAGTGATCTGAATAAATGCAAAAGTATTTCAAGTTTGTAGCTCCTTGGTCCAAATATTTAGTGCTGTTTCTCTCCCTTGGTTAGTTTTTGCTCCTAAGTTGTTACAGGTGGTAGAAGTCAGCTGTTGAGGTCTGCTTGCATTTAAAATGACTTTTTGGTTCATTTTGCTGTCAAGCTGTGCACTAACCCAGCGCTTTGAATTGCTGTCAGTGCCAGACCAGCTAAAATGCAAACACGTTTCTCTGCCTCCCTCATGCCTTCTGTTTCCACCAAAATAGAAGACAAAAGAAATGGCCAGGGACGTCTTTACTCAGTGATTTTTGTTCACTGCTGTTGTTGAAGCAGCTCTGTGGAGATTTTCATTACTTAATGAACACATAAGGAGACAGGGTTTGCTCAGCATCTCGTAATCATGTTTGTCATTTAATGCAGTTTGTAGAGATGTACTTGAAGATTAAGAGTGAAGGTGGGAGCAGACAGCAGTGAAGAGCTGTTAAATGGCCAAGTAAACCAGCTGAATTTTAAGGTGGCTAGAAAGCTGTTCCAGATGAAGGGTGTGACGTGGAGAGAAACAGAGAATCAAGTCCAGAAGGAGAAAAGTACATTCGCAGAGATTCAGTGAGAAGGCAAAAGAACTGGAACTTCTTGCAGCAAGGGAGAAAAGGATTTAAAGGATTGGAAGGTAAAAGTAACTTGGACGAGGAAAGTGCTTTTGACAGGTGAATTTTTCCTAGCCTAGATAGCAGGAAGGAAGTGAATTTTCTCCTGCTCCGAATCAGTGGGTGTTGGAGAGATTTACAAAGCCTGATAGAGCACCATTGCTGGCAGCAGCTCACTGCCATTTCATCTCTCCCCCATGAGAACTTTGAGAGTTTCTGTAGCTGTTCAGGATCGTAAAGGGAGGAGCAGGAAGCAGAAACCAAGTCCCTCAGGCTCCTCCTTACCCATCAAACTGTGTGCAGGACCCTGCACACAAACACTGCAGTTGGCAGTGGCTGGCACAAAGGTGAATTTTAGAATCTGTATCCAGTTTTGAATTTTGTGGAGAAGCAAGTGATTGGATGGTAAAGGGATTCTCAACTAGTCCTAAGGTTTGTAAGAGGGACTGGAGTTTGCTATTATTTATGAAAACTTATATTCAGAGGTAACCTGGGAAGGAGAAAATGAAAAGAGCTTGCTTTTCTTATTTTCTGCAGGATAAGGTCAATCTAACATATAACATTCTTTCTCCTGACTTCGGAGTCGTCTTCGTTGCAGAACTTTACAACTCTAGAGTGACACGGCTGCAGCACCACGATGGATGTGTACAGCCTTGGTTGCAGCACTGTGCAAAGATGCTGGTCAAAGACAAAACAGAATAGACTATTTCATTTGGAAGTGACCTACGATTATCATCTTGTCCAGCTGCCTGCTCAATTCAGGGCTGACTAAGTGAAAGCATATTATTAATGCCATTGTCCAAATGGCTTTTAAACACTGACAGGCTTAGGGCCCAGCCTCACAGGAGAAATGAAAGTTTGTGTCGTTGACCTTGCTTTAGAGATTGCAGGAATGTGAAACCTGAGTTTCCCTAGCTCTGCTGAAGATAAGGAGTTTTTCATTAAGGGAAGAAGTTAATCCCTCTTCTCCTTCCCAGGGTTTTTGAGCATTTATGTTATCTAGGGAGGCCCAAAATGAAAACACCATAGGAACCTGAGAAAAAAATCACATGCCATTCTGTCTAGTTACACTTGTTGATTTCTGATGTTATAAACTTAGGTTTCATTCTGTGTAGACTCAAGGAAAAAAGTAAGTGGACAGAACTCAAATATTTGATTTAAAATGCTCGTTTTCACGGTTTGTTCTCTCTCCATCTGACCACTTAGAAGCTGCTCCCAACCCTCCTTCCTTCAGCAATGTAGACCTTGTAATAAAGGCAGTTCAGACTCAGTGTTTCCACTCCAAAGGAGTTACTGACCAAACAGTTTCTCTCTAACTACTTGACAGCTCCTCAAAAGGCCGCGCAATGCAACCCCGACTCACACAATATTTGGTGTTTCCTTAGAACCTTGTCCCCCGAGGCTCTTGATTAGATGAGAATCTTTGCTTTCAGGAAAAGAAAAAAATGTAACTCTTATGACTGTGGAGCAGGATTTGATGATAATGAGCCTGTCTCAAAAGAAAAAAGAAATGGAGGCTGTGGGAAGAAAGAATTAATTTCTTTTTCTTTTTTTTTTTTCCCCCTTAATTCTCAGTTTTGGAGAATCTGAGTCATGATTTTTCAGCACTGAAGGATCGCAATATTATACTGAGCTTTTAAGTTTGAAGAAGAGGATACATTACTAACTAATTCACAGCTCTGCCGTATCAGACAAAACAATGGACATGCATGTCTTTCAGCATATGATCATGAAATAAAGTAAATATAAATGAGGTGGTTGACAAAAACTGATGGGCAATACACTAACTTAAATTAAAAATCCCAGCGTAAACATACCCAGAGGATATGCCTGGAGTGGATCATGGTCAAATCTTGTTAGAGGAAATGGTGAATACAATCAATAGAGGAACTCTTGGAAATATAATAGCATTCTCTGCAGGGGTTCATCCTGTACTGCATTTCCAACTTCAGAAATAATGCTGATACAGGGAATTGTGCAGGGGGCTAAGGCCATCTTTGGGAACATGAATTTAAATGTGACAGATCATTATCCAGCCTCTCACCAGGTTGTTGTTTATCTGGGCTGAACTGTGGCTCAGTTGGCCACAAGCATTGGTGGATATCCACACAAAACTTTAAAATGCTTTGAGATTGTGGATAATAATTTTGTTTGGGTTAAAACACAAGTAAGTTTGTATAGAATGCAAAAAGGCTAAATGGTCAAATGAATCTTGTCATTGTGTTGGGGAAAAAAATTCAATTGGACCAAATAAGAATGTTGTTTTAAAAAAGTGTCTGTACATTTTTATTAAGTGTTAGTGTTAATAAACCTTTGAAAAACTGAGATCTATTAAAGACTAATAAATAGATTATACTGAGCCATTGTCACAAATTTACTATGTTAAAAAGTTCAGTAATTTCATAAAGCGTGAATCCTAATGTTTTTTGAAAATATTTTACCTGAAATAAGCTAAATGATCACATTAGTACGATACTGTCCAACTGAAATAGTTTTGCTGGTTTAAGTTTAAAATATGTATTCATTTGCATGCATATCTATTACATATGCCACTATGGTGAAGTGAGATCATGGCATTAAAGGAGGCCCTTCTGTAGGCAGAAAACCATTTGTTTTATCTGTTTAAGAGCATTCATAAAAGAATGGATTTTATATTTCATAAATTGGTTTTGTTAATTTGCTATTTTTAAAATACTTGCAAGACCTCTGCTGTTGCCATGACAATTTGATTTCCATAAACATGATATTTTGGATGTGACTATCCAGCATTGTATTTGCTATGCTGTGTGAGGGAAGGAGATGGGAACTTGGCCCCACAAAAATCACAACGCAGAGAGGCCCACAGAGTCAGACCTCTCACTGACAGTGGTCAGGACAAGTTCATTATAGTAAGACAAAAAAAAGCTCTTGGATTGAGTTATATATATATCTATATTCCCTGTAAATTAGAATTTCTTCTTGTGAACACTCTTTTGAAGAGAGGAGACTTCAGGCTTCCACTGAAAATTGGTTCCAAGAATGTGAAGATGAAATTCTGGCTAAAAGTACAGCTGGACCTTTTTGGATCTACACACACCAAGCAGCTGCAAGGACACACAACTCTCATTGCCCTGCAACACACTCTGGAATTGCTGTCTTACTGGAAGGGGTTCACAAAGGATTTGGGATGGTGAGAAAGGAATGGTCAAAAATTGAGACATTTGTGAGGTGTAGCCAGATGAAAATCCCTCCCTGTCTGAGGGATCAGCACGGTTCCCCATACTTTCCTTCTGTCTTTTTGAAATGATTGCAACCAAGCAGACCCGTTTCCAAATTGATTTGCATCAGACTAGTTACTGAGAAATCCACTGAAAGACTTGGAACATTTTCTCCAGTGTAGTTAGACAATTTGATGAATGTAGATTCTCTGGATTGGACCATTAAATTACCTCTCTTGATCTGTTTAATTGTGAAAGTATTGCCAAATCTTCCTGTCTGTAGTTCAAAGCCGATAATTGCAGCTTTTTTTGCTGCATGTCTTTCTGCTTTAGCTCTGCATCCGATAAACTGATCAGTGCCGGGGAAGGTTTAGCAAGTTTTTGACAAAACAAGAACGAAACTTTTTTAAAAACAGTATTTTAGACTCAGCATCATGGGATTTTTTTTTTCCTCCTACTGAAATTTCATTGTGGCTGCAGAGAGCTGGTGGGATGGTTTCTTGTCTTGTGTAAAAGCGAGAAAAGAGCACAGGGACTACAATCATTGCCAGTTGAGAGTATAAAAAGAGTCTCTTGTTTTCCTCTTTTAAAAGTCAGAATGTAATTTTATACATTGACTTGCATCTGAGTACTTATTTCACTTGGTCCCCCACACATCCCACAGAAACAATGTGGAAATGGATTCTCCTGACTCCCTGAGGTGATCTAACTCGGTTCTTGTTTTCTTGGTCAGCTGTACATGGTGAGCTGATTCTTGTGCCTGGAGACCCAACCCCTTACCTCACGTATTGCCACAAAAAATCCGCGTGTTTTCACACCCACCCTGCAGAGGCGTGGACAGCTGCCCATGTGCAGAGCAGAGCTTGAACCAAGCCATGGGTGTGGAGAGCAGAACGGGGGGATTCTGGGTTCAGCCAGCCCATGGCACCAACCCATCCTGACCCAAATAATGCCTTACGCACAATGGCGCCAATGAGCAAATGCTCATTTCTGTCAGAGCTGAGCCTCAGGGTTTCCACTTTGCATGGTAAATTGGAGGCAGTGCAGTTAAAAGTGTCTCCTTGTGCTGTGTGCAGCTGATACTTAGGAGACACCCGTGGTGGAGCTGGGAATGGAGTTTCGACCTAGCATTAATTCCTGGGAACCACTCTTGCTCAGCAGTTACACGGGGAATCCTTCTCTCACTGAGGCTGTGATGATTAAAAGGTAACAGTCCTTAGTTGTATTGACACAAAGAATAAACGATTTTTCTTCTGTGTATTAACTGAAACATGGCATTTTTGGTACAATACGTGTGTGTCTTGTGTTCTGGTCTCACACCAGTGCTTTCAAGCCACCAGATGTTCTTTGAGGGCTCATTTGCTCTGTGTGCCGAGGCAGAACTGCACAGAGAGGGTGACCCCTTTCCAGTTGCTCTGTAGATTCCAGGTCACACTGCTTGGAACACCAACCCATCATATGGACCAGTGCAAAACAGGTACAAAAGGTCACTACTGCAAGCTTAACTCACTTGTCAGAGCTGAGAATCCACAACTTACAGGGCAGTGTAGTGTTGAGCCTCTAGAACTATTTTGTCTCACCCCTGCTCACCTCTTTTGCTTCTGGTAACACTGAGCTGGCCCCTTGAGTTTACTCCTGTATTATTTACCGCAAAGAAGAATTGCAGAGCTAAGCTCTTTGCCCTTTAAACCAGGGAAGACTCCTCCCAAGCTGCAGTACCAAGCTGGACACTCACTGAGAACTGTATTCCCCAAATTAGCCAGCAGCCAAAGCTAAAAATCTGGTTTATGCTGCTTCATAAAACTTAATCTGCTTTCTCCCTTACCAATGTGGGTTTGTTTTAAATATTTATGACACTTCATCACACACTAGTAAATGTTCTTCAGTACATTTTGTAAAAGGAATGATACCTAAATGACACGATAACTTACTCCAGTGACGGTGATTTAAAGCCTTCCTGCGATTTAAATCATTCCTCACTGTTTACTGCTGTGAGATGTGCCAAGTAGGTAGTCAAGCAGTGTTTTCATAGAATCATAGCATCATTTAGGCGGAAAAAGACCTTTAAGATCATCGAGTCCAATCATTAACCCATCACAGCCACCCCTAAACAGCGTCCCTAAGTGCCACATACACACGTCGTTATTATTTCAGCAGCACTGTGAGGTGCAGACTGCAGTCCAGTCCTATTATGATCCAGAAGGGAATTTTATGATATGAAGGAGGAGTTATGTCACATACTTACAACTGTCTGTAATCTGAGTGGGGAATTCAGGGGAAATAACCAGAATGTCCAGGGAGTTGGTGGCTGAACTGGCAAGAGAATCTACACGGACTTCTTGCAATTCAGCGCCTCAGATAACGCAGCCACACTTCAGTTTCCATTCATCTCTCCCAGGAAAACTGTTATTAATGAACTACCTCCATCACTCTTGGACTTTACGTTCAAGCAAGTTGTTATCTGTGCCAGGCATTAATGAAAACACAGTAAATAGGTGGGATGGACAAAGCAGTTTTAAGTTTGGATGTGCAGGTTACTCCCTCACGTGTTTCTGTGTTCTGCTCTGTGCATGTGAGAGCCACAAGCTATCTTGCACACACATGAGGGGCTTCAGCATGTTTTAGCTAGTATGTGGCAAAAAAGAAAACCCACACCAAAACCCAAAGGCAAGCACGGGTGCAGCTCAGGCTTTCCATTTGCAAGAACACTGATTTATACTGTGCTTTGTAGTTTAGTATTAACCAGTATTTGCAGTAAGTAGGCTCTGTATTCCTTCTTGTTTGCACCACAATTTTGTGCAGAATGGGGTCTTACTGTGACCTTTAAATAATACAATTTTAAATTATATCATTTAGGCAAATATGTAGGTGACATGGCACTGTACAGACAATGGAAAAAGTTCTTTCCCAGAAGATTGTGATAGAAATGTAACCTCAAGAGTCAGATCCAAGTTAAAAGAAGTCATAATAAAAACACACAATATAGTGTAATGAAAAGAAAAACATTTCCTTGAGTTGTATGTTTAAAGGCAGAGTTTTAAAGGCACAGTTGGGACTTGTTCCTTAGCAACAGGGCTCATCTGAGCCCTGCAAACACTGTCATGTTGGAAAAAGATACCCTCCAGAAGAAAAGCAGTATGAAAAGAGCTAGAAACATCAAATTTAGATGTCTTCCTGCTGTTGCAGGAGCATTTCATCAGCATTGCAAAGCCTTCAGGCAACAACAAGGTCATTTTGATAAACTGTAATGATCAGAACAAAGAACTCATCTTTACTTCTCTTTACCAACAGGGACGAGCAGTAGAAATACTATTGAAAAATAAGTGCATTGGTATTACCATAAACTGCAGTTTAGGTCCTGCCATGCTCCTGTAGCCATAGTAACAGGGCTGTATTCCACACCCAGGGCACAGGAGTCCTGCAGAACAAAGTCCTTGCTCTGTTGTGCCCACACTCTCAGTACCAGAAGTTTCAGAGGAAGATCTGTAATGAACAGAGTTAAATCCTACTGGCCTGTAGGAAGAGCTCCTCCTAAAGGAGTTGATTAGCTGGCTGATACACCAAAGCAGGAGAATTTTTATTAGTATAATTTAATCAAAATAGCTTAATGGCAAACGTTTTTATTTGGCATATTAGATGGGGCTCATGTAACCTGTGCACCTGAGTTGGTTGTCTTTACAATGTGTGGGGAGGAATTAGGTACTACCAGCATGTGACTCATCTCTTTAAATTAGTTTAAGTGAATCACACCCTCTGGGGGCCTCCATCTCTTTTTGGTTTCTATTTTTTTTTTGCCTCCAAAGGGTAAGTGGCTCACATCAAGACACTTCCCTTGCAGGTATCTGAAGTTTGGTCAGATGAAAGCTACCCATTATCTGGCTTGCAAAATAAGGCATTTGCTTCAATAGTTTCAAAATACTTCAGGCATTGCCCACACATCTTTTTGGATCTCATCTCGTCCTTACAGGAACTGAAGTAGTTCTGACCTCCATGCACATGTAGTTCTGTCTCCTAATGCACACGCATCTGCTGTGTCTCATGGAATTTGTGCATTTTTGAAGCTCAGACCTCCTCTCTTTCTTATGAGTACTCAACACGAAGCCCTATAATTTCTATAATTTCCATCATTACAGAGTGCAGCTCTTTGGTAGCTCTTTTCCAAAGCACGTGATACTGAGAGGGAGGGAAGGGGGACAAATCTGTGAGAATATCCCAGAGAGATGTGCATNTCCTAATGCACACGCATCTGCTGTGTCTCATGGAATTTGTGCATTTTTGAAGCTCAGACCTCCTCTCTTTCTTATGAGTGCTCAACACGAAGCCCTATAATTTCTATAATTTCCATCATTACAGAGTGCAGCTCTTTGGTAGCTCTTTTCCAAAGCACGTGATACTGAGAGGGAGGGAGGGGGGACAAATCTGTGAGAATATCCCAGGGAGATGTGCATGGAGAGCCCATGCTGGAACAGGTACTCCTGGCAGGAACTGCAGCTTGTGGAGATTGCATGTTAGGGCAGATTTATCCCAAAGGACTGCAGCCTGTGGAACCAGGCACCAGAACAGGGGAAAAGCATCAGGAGGAAGGAGTGGCAGAGGGGAAATCCTGTAAACTGACCACAAATCCTCTGTCACTCCCCATCCGTCCTGCGCTGTTCAGAGTGGGGCAGAAGAAGAGGGATCAGGAATGAGAGAGTGAAATCGAACCTGGGGGTGGAGGGAAAATTAAGGGGCAAGGGTCGTGTTTTGTTTCTCACTATCCAAATCTATTTTAATTGGCAAGAAATTGATTTTCCCCGAGTCCAGTCTGTTTCGCCTTTGACAATAATTGCTAAGTGATCCTGCTGTTCTTTATCTTGACCCACAAACTTTTGAAATCTTATTTTTCCTCTCTGCCCTTTGGAGGGGAAGGGACATGAAAGAGTGGCTGGCTGGGTGTCTGGCAGCCAGCCACGGGCAGCTCACCACAGCACATCACCGGTTTCTGTCCTGCTCTTCCATAGCATTTCTCCTTAGCACACCTAAGAATCCTGAGGGCTTTGCTGACTGTGGAACACCTTGGGCAGGTGTTCTCTCAGTGCTGCTCATGGTGACATTTAGATCCCTTCCTTGAAGGATGTGCTGGATGTCCACAATGTTTCTTTCCTTCATGCATTATCTAAGGGATAGTAAACATGAGGGAGGTCCTTGCATGCTCCTTACCAGTGGCACTGAGAGCTGCTGTATTTACCAGTGGGGCTGACAGGTGAACCCGGGTGACTTGAGAACTGGCTACTGCCTCTCCTCGCTTCACCCCAGCCAGCCAGGGTGGTGCCTGGCTGTAACCTCTGGCTGTGACTGACATAGAAAGGTTTCTTGTCTCGCTCTCCTGACTCCTGGGACGTTGAAATCTCCATCAGAGACTTGATTGTAGAAATTCTACAAACAGTATCTGTCCCTTGATCTTGGCTGGAGGTGACAGCACCTCACATCAAAAAAAAGCAGAGAAAAGCATCTACTGAAAACTCAGTGCAAAGCCACGGTTAAAGCCAAGTCTAAGTTTAGGGGAGCTCTGGAAAGACTTTGCACTGAACCTGCTGTGACACAGATACACATTCCCTTTTTCTGAGTCTGATACAGGTTTATAACCTATACTAAGAAGAGATTAATTGCCTGGCCACTGTTCCTCTTCAGCCTATAAAGTTCTAATCTAGCTGCACAGCATAAACACTTGGTAGGATGCTATTAGATCAGCTCTGCTCTCCTCAAGTCATAAAAATCCTCATGAAATGTCATTAGCATTGCTTAAAAAGGAAGAAATATAACTTATTACAACATGGGAAAGACATTTCAGATGAACATTCCTTAATATCCTGTAACGTACTTATTTGATGATCCATACTCGTAATCCTAATCTGTATATTTCACTGTAGCCAAAACCCATGGAGGGCAGCGAGGCTTAACTAGGAAAGCCAGAACTTGAGCAACCTGACGGCTCTTTCACTATGGCCTGAGGCATGATTTAGCCTGGAATTCCTTGACTTCAGTGGGAATTTGGTGCCTAAGTGTTTTCAAAGGTCCATGCTCTGGTTTCCCCTCCTTCCTTCTATCATTCTTCAGCAGAAGGAAGAGAACACTGCCATGTGTAATTGCACAGACATACACTGGGGTGTCATTAGTACTTAGGAGATGCTAAAATAAAGAGAACTAGATGAAGTGCTGCTCTTGGTCAGTGTGGACATTAGGAGAGAAGAGACAGTATGTTTAAAACAGAGTAAGTAGAAAAATAGATGCAGTTACTTGCCTATGTTAAAAAAAATTTTGAAGGATTATAAATAGTATAGGGCCAGATGTTTGAGAAGGGTTTATATTTGTGAGAAGAATTATGTTTGTGTTCTCTCCCTGCTGAGCAGTTTGGCTTAGCTGTTAATTTTCACTGACTGGAAAATAAAAAGCACTTTTCCAATAGACTTGTATTGCCTTGATCCCAGATCTAGAAATGGGATGTTTCACATGGTTCCCATGGATGGTGCAGACTGTGCCTGGCTTGTATGATTTGTCACTCGTCTGGCAATGATGAGACTGAACTTTCCCACAGCACCAGACAGGTTCTGCTTTGTGCAGCCAGCCAACGTGTCAGCAAATGCACCAGCACCTTCTCCAGATACTCCTTTCTTCCTCAAGGTACTCTGAGATTCAGGGAGTTTCCTACCCCACGAGTTGCAATTGCCCCCCTACGTTGTTGTAGTCTTTGACTGACCTTTCTTCTTTGTGTGTTTTGCTCAGTCCAGTGAGTACTGAGGGGAATAATCACAATTTTCACTCCATCCAATCTTCTTCCCACCCCGAATCTGGTCTTGCTTTCTGTCAGATACAACAGTTGAGAAGAGTACAGAGCAAATTGCAAAGGTGAATCCAAAGATTTCTAAAAAGTCCTGGGGGTACCTCTACTTCTTTCAGGTAACACAGTAGGAACTGCCAGGGGAGCACTCCAGCCTGGAGCTCCCTGTGCTTTGTGACTCCTCGTGGATCACACATTTAGCCTGGTTTGTTCCCTGTACACCCCAGGCCCACCACCAGGGCTTTTACTGTGTGCTGAAATTCCTTTTCTACATGAGGAGCATCTTCTGGGTGCGAACTAAAGTGGTCTGCACAACCCTTAACAACTTCTCATTCGGGAGTTTGAGCTGCGCATTTTGAACTTAAACGTCCCTTCTCCCCTGCTGTCCTGTGAACCAACTTGTTACAGCTTTTCCCTACAAGGAGCTGCTGTAGGACAGTGGCTCCTTTTGTAGTGCACAGCGTAAGGATCATTAAGGATGTGAGATCCTACAGTAAACCCTTCTCCTTAGAGTATTGCACTGTCTTAATTCCTTCCCTGTGTCTGAGATAGAGAGGTGTGGTTTGCTGTGGATGACTCTGATGTCCCAGAGGGGTGGTGGGGCTGTTCCAATCCATCTCCAAGAAAAGGAGTAAGATGCAGCTGCTCTGTGATGCGGTCTTAGTGCATCAGCGACTTTGGATTTTGCATGGAACAGACATTTTTCTCTGCAAAATACTAATTGTAAAATTTAAGATAATTTTTCATGGGTGCATCTGGTTAAACAAATGCTCCTTTGAATGACAATAACAGGCTTCTGCTTTCAGATCGTTCTGTGTAGCACAGCTAAAAATACATGCTTACTTTTTTTTCATTGCAGGCACAATAAAAGATGGCAGAATAGCTCTAATGTGTCAGATTGTTGCTTTTGTACAGTACTGTACTAGAAATCTCGTTTTCCGAGGGAAGAAAAAGTGCTACGTTTTTAATCACTAAAATTTAAAGAAAAGTGAATTATTTTAGCTAGAAACGTGGGGTAATTTAATGCTTAAGTGTAGGAAGTTATAATGACTGTAGAAATACGCTTCAGACATCTGTAGGGATGAGCATAGAAGAGTAAGGAATTCCTAAGCAGGAGAACATCGAGGGGTGCGGCAGCACATCAGTGGTTCGTGCTTTCAGAGCACGTGCTTTGAGGAGGGGTGTGGGAAGGAGCACTACTACTGAATTTTGAGCAGGAGAAAGTATTGCTGCCTGTCTTTTTGGTAGTTGGAGCTGCAGGCACCTATGTATGCAAGAAAATCATCTGACCCATTGATTAGTCTTAAATAAATAAAAACCAAAATGACACAACCATGGTTTAACTGACGAAGCCTTTATAGATTCCTAATATGGATTGGGACGTTGGTTAGCTACAGAAATAAATTGTTACACCAAGTTACCTCGTGTCAACAGGATCTAGGACAAATCCCTGATTCAAGGTAGGGGGTTTGTGTTGCAGGGTGTCTGTAAATGAAAATAGTAACAAGTTTTCACATCTCTGAAAGCAAAGTCTTCGAGGGAAAAGCATTTGGTGTGGCATGTGAAAGGGAACTCTGGCTAGAGAGTAGGTGAATATAAGGAAGGAAAAAACATTTAATTTTATGAGAGAGAGGGAAAAGAAGTAGCAGTTGGAGCGACCCGAGTGCATGGGAAAAGGAGAGGGAGGAATTAAATACATAATTATCCTCCTTTTCTATTTACTTGCAAGCCAGATTGATGGAAAGGTGGTTGGTGGTGTCATCAGTAAGAACCATTCACTGTGCAAAGAAATGGAGTTTGACTTTGCCATCTTCATTAAGAGGAGAGGATGTCCGAGCAGAGAAACCAGAAAGAGTGGGCAGGATGTGGGAGAAGTGTCCTAAAGAGATGCAGGAGTTGAGTCACAGGCATAGAAATGGCGATGGCACACGAAGGCTTGAGTGCTGATGAAGTTTAAAGAGGGCATGGTATGGAGGGAGCAGAAAACAGGGGGAAGGGAATTGCAGAGGCTGTCAGTGCCTCTGTGAAACAGGAAAAGAAGGATGGTAACAAGGAGAGATGCTGAGGACATGGTAGGAGACAGAAGTGAGGCAGATGACAAGATGCCAAAGAGCAGAGAGCCCTTGTGCAGGCCAGAGCTGGGAACCAGAAACACTGCACAGGTCCTGACACTCATCCAGACTCTTTGCGGACCCTGGTGAGAACTGTTCCAGCAGAGAGGACAGAAACCTCATTTGTGAAAGAAGGGAAATTGAGGTAATGTTGCAACATTTCCAAGATAAAGCAAGGGAGGAAGGAAGTTGGTATGTGGAGATGGAGAGACAAGTGAGGCTGCATGACTGACACAACTCTGCTGAGGTAGGAGACTTGTGGGAGACCTTTTTCTGCAGTGGGGTGGAGTGTAGATCTCCCCTTAGTTTCAGCTGTGCAGTCCCACAAACTGAATTCACGTTGTAGTGTGAATGCCAATACAGTGAGTCCAGGTGGGATAATGAGCTGAAACCACAGCTGGCCATTAGAAGCTGGAGAGTCACAGGAGCTGGATAATGCGTCTCCCATCTGCACAGCTTCTGGGCACAAGGCAAGCCCAAGGAGCCTGCCACGATCACCAGGCACCGTGGCCCTGCTCAGCTGGGGAGCAAGGAGAGCAACACCATTGCTGGTCCTCATACAGCTCAACAGGCTTGCTAAAAAGTTAGGAAAGTACATGTATGCATATAGAATCAATCCTCTACAATTTCTAATTCTTCTTAAGGATGTATCCATGCTATTCATGTTAGCCACGCTTGAATTTGACTTACCAACCTCATACCAAGCGGCTGTCATAGGCTGTTTGCCATGGCCTGTTACTCTTATTTTAAAGTACTGTCCTTCTGCAGTTTGCACTTCAGAATTGCTGGCAAGATCAGGTTAGACCTGGTGAGCCAAATTAATCCCCAGTGAAACTCTGGCAGTCAGTGGATTTGTGTCAGGGATGAATCTGGGTCCAGTATAGATGTATTTTTTGGCAGAAGGAAAAGTAAAGCAACAGAGGAATGAACAAAGGTTTAATGGATGGTCCCTCAGTTGTGCCTGGCCTTCTTGAAAAAAGTGTTTTCCTTCTATGCCCACTCCTTATTTCCAAAGAAATGCATTCCTCAGCTTTCCCTGCTGCTTTCTCCAGAGTCCTGGACTGGGGGAGCCATGCAAGGTGCAAAAGCAGCCCTTGGTGAGTGGGAGGTTAGGAAATTTTTGGAGCTGCTTCAGGGAGCCACAGGCTCTTGAGAGACACAGTACCCAGTTCCCAAGAAAATATGGGAGGAGTAGCTTTGGGGATGCTCAAGAACTGCAGAAAGAGCTCTTTGACACAGGGAGAGCCTTGTGGGGTGCAAACACTGCCTCCCACAGGTCCTGGCCCTGGCTGGCACACAAGTGGCAAATGTGAATTCCCTTTCCTCTGCAGGACTGGTACTCCCCCCAAAACAGCCTTGCTTAGAAAATACCATAAAAACCTGAGCCTAGTGAATTCCAGTTAGTATAACTGGAGGACTTAGAGAAGCAGAGAAACAACATGTTTGTTTAGGTTGTGAAGTCTCGTGTTGTACTATCAGTGTCAGGTGTTATGGTTGGTCTGCTGCCCCCAGTGTGACTTCTGGAAAGGACATTTAAAAGTCTGAATCTCAGCTGCACCTTCTGACAGTGAGATAAGTGCTTCCAGCAGCCCTGCACAGGAGTGTTGTACCATGTTACCATTGTCCCCAACCTCTTTGCAACCTATTCCACATCAGAATTTTTAAAAAGAGCAGGATGAAACCGTGTTAATTTCGAGTTTCGCTGTATAACCCTTTTTCCTGGTACATCTCACTCCAGGTAAGTCTCCTCTAGCCTCTGAAAAATTAGGTCCTTGAGTCACTGTACATTAGAGGTATTATTTTCATATTTTACTCAAAATCATTATGTGCTCTATTGTGATGCTGGGAGCTCAGTGCTTTGTGATATCTACAAAAAACTACACATGGATTTTTGTCTAATGCTGACCAGTAGCTAGTTGGCACATATTGGAAAGTATTTAGTAAAGGGAAAATCTGTCCTGTGACAGAAATACGCGTAAATCAAATGCTATTTCCTGCAAACTGGGAACACAAGAACTCCTAGTGATGGGGGGAAGAGGGGGGCATTCGGGTGAAAAGACCACGTATAAAATCTCACAAGCACATTTACCGGGCTGTGCCTCTGCTGGCCTTGCTGGGCACATCCCAGATGGCCAAGAAGCATTAACTCTGTGGATAACCTGGTACCTGAACACGAGCCACTACTCATCTGTGTTTGTGACCTGCTCAACTGAGCTGTGGCATTTCCTTTAGCTTGGCTCTCAGACAGAAGAGGACTGGTCCCTGCAGAAAAGATGATTTTATCCATGTAAATATTTCTTCTAAAGGAGGGCCCCGCTTCTGCACAAAGTACAAAAGCATCTCCCCTGAGAGGCTGGCTGAGCTGTTTGACAGGAGCATGCATGGCTCAGGGGAGTGACTTGAATTTCACCTGTTTTGGTGTGATTAGCAACTCACCAGCAAGCTTTCTGATTGCTGTGAGAGTAATTGCACTTGACGTTTTAGAACCAGTGCAGTTTTCAAAAATAAATTGAGAAATCTTCATGAAGAGGCCTGTGTTGAAGAGCTGTCAGACATGCGGTAGCAGAAGGACATGGCTCTGGGAAAAGAATCAGAGAGATCAGCTTAGACTTGTGTGGAGTAGTTGAAGTTACAGAAATACCACAGAATAGCTGGCACTGGAAGAGGCTTCTGGAGGTCACAGTCCTTCCTCCAGGTGGGTTCAAGGAGAGCAGGTTGCTCAGGTCCTCATCCACATCATCGCGGGACAACTGCTGATGCTGTCACATGCACTAGCCTCCATAATAGCCACATTTTCTCCATCCTAATAGGAAATCTTCCTTTTAGACAGATCTGCTATCTGGGCTGGATTCGTTTGTCTTGGCTGGTGCTCATATTCACAGAATCTGTAGAGTCAGGGGTCACTCCAGCCCGCACTATTTACGGAGCCTGGGCTGGGGTGATGTCAGGCACGAGGTACCACAGCTCATTTCTCCGCTGCCAAAGGAGACTTGCTGTTGTTGGTCTGCACGGGGCCTTTCCAAGGGGAGCCAAAATGTCTCTGGAAGACTCCAGAGCTTGTCCACAGGAGCAAGACTGGTCACATGTAGAGGCTCACTCTGGCTTTGTGCTTCACCTCTAAAATTTCAGCACCCTCACCGAAGAGGCCGTGGGTTGCTGCAGCCCAGCTCTGTGTGGATCTTTGTCCTCCTCATCCCACACTGTTCTGCAGAATCCATCATGTTTGGGTCTGCTGACCAGGGATGGTAATGTGGGAGGTAATGCTTTCGAGGAATGCAAAAGCTGCATGTACTGCTGAAAATGTTCCCTAACGGTTTTGCTGAATAGGATAAAACATCCTGGTATTCTCAAACAAGTAAACGACGACAAGATGAGACTTTTGTTTGTGAACTGTCTGAATCACCTGAAGTTACCAAAGCCAAACTTAGAGTGTAAAGCCCCATCTCCTAAATATTTTGGATACTATGTACACGAGCAAAACAACAACGGCTTTAGTAGGTAAAGTGCTTTACCTTTCATCTAAGAATAGTGGTTTTATGAAAAGTGTCCTTGAAAAGCCAGACCCGGTCACTATTTGACTAATGGTAGCACTGAACGGAACAGCAAGGATATAGTCCCATCAGGCTAGACAGTAAATTTCCTGACAGACTATCTGAATTAACACCTTAATAATGTTACTTTGGCATTATAAGAATAGAGTTACAGCTTCCAAATTACTTAGCAAGCAGCTGTAAATCCAGGATGGAGTTCTGGTCTCACAAATCATATTCCAGACTCCTGGGTACAGCACCACACCACTTAGCTACAGAGTGCAGTTCTCTTACGTCCTGTTTGTTCCTGCCTGAGACACTTGAGCTCATAAAATGCATGCACTGAGTCTTTCGGATTAAGAAAAAAAAGAAAAGGTATTTTTGTTTGTCTCCTGCACACTTATCACCGCAGATCTCTGAACATTTATGTCACTTTTGTTTTACATTCCTCTAGTCCTTAAAAGATAGCTTGTACTTTGGAGTGATTCTGGAGGCTGGTGCAATTTATTACACTGCCACTTCAGCTGCCTTGTTCAGTAGAATAACCTCTAATTGCTCTGCATCCCCATCTCGCTTTCTAATGAGATTAATTCTGTCTTGTGTCTTGGTAGTCCCTAATTAACGTGATTTGTCTTCACAGTTAAGGGCTCCAGGGCATCGCAGCAAGCTCAGAGCCACTGCTCAGTGAATCTTCAAAGTAGTTAATCCCTCCCTCCATGAGCAGAGCAGATGCTGTTAGGGAGCTGCAAAGGGCTGAACTCGTTGCAAGGCGCTGATGAGAGAGACAGAGGCGGCAGCGCAGCTGCAGACCCCGCCTGGAGCTGTGGCTGCTGGGCTGGATCATCCAGGCAGCGCCCGAGGGAGAGCGCCGTGCCCTGCCCCTGGCCTGCTGCTTTCCTTCTGCTCAATTAGAGCTCCCCGAGGCGGGCGCTAATGGCATTTAATTAACCTGTGCGAGGGCAGAGGCAGGAAGACGATCGAGCATTTGACGTGGCTTCACCCAGTACCCCTTAAACTCGTGTGGGAGCTGCAGGGTCATGCGTGCCCTCCTCCCGCTCTGTGCTGGGCAAGAAAGAGTTTTCCCTGGCACAGACAATTAAGAATAAACTTCAGTTTGTCCCTGTATAATTGGCAAGAGCCTTTGTGAAAGCTCATAAGAATCCATAGCCTTTTCCTCATTATTTTTCTGCTCTTATACAGCCTTTACTTCCACCATCCTTTGGAAACTGGAGGTATCAGAAAGCCAGAAAGCTTTTCTTGCAGAAGGTTTCATGGCCTCTCTGAAGGGAGGAGGGGCTTCTTCCCAGACATTCTGCTGTTGAAGCTTCCAGGTTTGGGTCAGTTTGGGTGAAAAGCCACCTTCAAATTATTTCAGTATCAACAGCCCAGAACAGAATGGCTTGAGGTTTGTTTCTGGATGTACATCAAGAAAACAGAAAATTCATTTCTGTGAATAGGATCAGACTCTTAAAGGGAGTCTTAAAAACAGGAGATGGTTTAGTGGATGATTATTTCTGGCTCCTTGGTTCCTCTCTCATTTAAGTCTCGGTCTCCTGCAATGAGTGGGTGCAGAGCAGCCTGGGACTGGGATTAGGAGAGCCATGGCAGAGCATCCAAGCTGGTGTTCCTGGCAGCTGGCAGGAGGAGAAGGGGACACAAAGTGGGATAAGTACCTGGTTTAACAGCAGACAGTGTAAATACAGAAAGTTCTGCATGGCAGGAGGCAATAGAGAGAAACCAGCAGTAGAGCTGATGCTGTGAAATAGAGCTTTTAAATTGCTGATAAAATTACAGAGCAGCAGGAATGAGTCCACTTAGGTCAGATGAGCTCTGAGCAAAGTGCCCTGTGCTGTAAACAGCGGTCACACCTTTTGTTCTCCCTGATGTTTGTTATAATTGGAAGCCAATTGCATTATTTCTCTGAATGCTGGCATACTTAATAAGGATGCAAATTAATTAAAATCCTCCCTCCATTCCATTAGCAAAGAAAAAAAGCAAGCACTGAGCAGAAGCGAGGCTGCAGTGCCTCGGCTGTTTTCACAGCAGTGCCCCTGGCTAGCAGCAGAACCAGTGACAGGTCATTCAGCCTCCCTGGCTCCTCATTCCCTGTCTAACGTGCAGTTGGGCTGTCATCCACTTCTGATATGATGCAAAATGTCATTGATGGTTCCGGGACCACATCATTTATCCAAGAGGAGCAAAAAAACCACTCAGTCTGGGAATCAAGTAGGTGCGACTTAAAAAGATAATTCAGTGAGTCCTGGCAGAATTCTGAGGTCTGCTCCACCACCGTGGATTATGCAGTGGGGCCTTGCATTTGCTGTTCAGCAGAAATTCTCCAGTCTCAAATACTTCAAGCACACCCTTAATTTTATGCATCAAGTCAACAGAATTAAACCATAGGACTGGACTGGAAAACTTCACCCAAGGATTGTGGAATGTCTGGCAGTGGAACGAGCTGTACTTCAATCTCACTATTTATGGGTGGCTGCTTTTAAGTGTTCAAAACATTGCAGTGCTGCAGAGTAAAAATAATTTTGATGGGCCCATGTATAATTAAAGCTTTAGTAAGTCACTTTACCTCCATGCAGGCCCTCCCTTCCCCTCCCCCCACCATGTAATTTAAGATTTGCTGTGTATTTTTAGCCTTGGAAGCCTGTGAAAGTTTGTTGCAGTCAAGTTTTGAAGTTTTCGTTAAACTCTGCATTTTTAGAAGAGTTAACTTTTTCTAAAGCATCAAACATGAGAAAAATCTCATTTTTGATGCAAAGGCACTGCTGCCTTCCTTGCACGTGGGCTGTCTTCTGTGGAAGCGACATAAACACTGTCAAGTGTGTTCTGACCGCATGACACGAACCTGCTAATAACAAACGGATGCAGAGCTCTGCACTGGAGCCACAGCCAGGTGCCGGGACAGCTGGGATCACTCATGGGCACCCAGTGCTTTGGGACATGCCGGTCGTTTTCCAGGTGTGTGGGGAAACCAGAGAGCTAATCCAATACACAGCCTGCCTTCTGCAGGCTCGGGAGTTGGAACAGACCCCGTGGAGACAGGGATTGCAGGTGCCAGCTCTCCCCTGTCAAATGACTGTATATTTTCATCCACAGTGAGGCCAAAGGGAACGGAGGGAGCCAGAATTCCCTCTGGATGTCCTTCGGATATGAAAGGGGAAAATAAAAACAACGTGCTGGCAGAAGCTAAACAAAACATTTTTAATAGCAGGCCACGGAGGGAAAATTCATGAGCTGCTCTCCATGGCAACATCTAGGTTCTGTCACGTTTGCTGCCTCCACTGTCTCCTCCTTCCCTTTCTCCTCTCCCTCTCCTACCCTTCGGCTCCTGCTGTTCCTGCCTGAGTCCTACCCACACAGCTGTCCACGGGATCCAGCATTCGCAGGCGATGGCTTTGACACCAAGGTGTCATCAATGTCCCCTCCTGGCTGATCTGAATCTGTGTGATTCAGGTTTTTCATTCTAAGAGGGACCAAAGTAAGCCTTCTCTTGCCTAAGCTGTCCACTGCTCCTGCTTTTCTTACCCCTCAAATTGTTAAAACCACTCTAGCCCCCTTGCACTGTATTTGGAAGCGGCAGACTTCAGTCTGTATGGATACTGGAAAGGGAATAAAGCTTGCCCATGGCTGTTTAATTAAGCTTTATCCTAAAACCTGAACTTTTAAGATGTTAGGCTAAAACATAAATATTTCTAGGAAAAAAAAACAAACCCAAACCAGGTAATTGCACTCAGTCCTGACTTACTTCCATGGCTGAAATGAACTATGAGTGGGAGGATGCAGGGGATGGCCCTGACAGGCTGCGTGTGGGGGACACCTAATCCCTGCTGGCGCTGCAGCACTGTCACCTCCACCTTCTTTACATTTCATAGTATCACAGAACCGTCAAGGTTGGAAAAGACCTTTAGGGTCATCAAGTCCAACCATCAGCTTGCCGAGAGAAACAAGCCCAGCACCCAGTAACCAGTGAGGAATTGCAGTGAGGAACCAGTGAGGCTGTCAGTGACAGGCTCCATACCCTGCACTGAGCTCTGGCCCAGCCCAAAGGAGCAGCAGCACCAGGAGCTCCTCAGCACTCCCAAGCTGCTCGGTAGGAGAAGGCCACAGACTGTCCAGCTGGGTGCTGTGCTCCAGCAGTGCAGCTGTAACCCCGGGGACTGTTTTTATGAACAGCACGTGGCTTGGTGTCTTCCATTGCTTGCTTGGAGTGCCTCTGAGGAAGCTGGGTAGGAATTTGCCCCCTGGCAAAGGAGCACAGCTGGTCGCAGAGCCAGGTACTCAGTAAAGGTCAGCTCTGTCAAGAGGACACCCCGCAGCCTCCACACCTCTAATTCTGCTGCAAACCAAAGAGATTCACTGATTGCCCCCTGCCTGCAATCACAGCTCTCTGAGGGAGCCATGGGAGAAAGAGGCATAGTGGAGACCCTGACAAGAGCCCTGCGACAGCCACCATGAATGACGCAGAGGTACCTCAAATGTTTTCCTGAGCCAACCTTTTCTCTTCAGAGAGCTGCGATAAGCTTGGAGAGAAAGCACTCTTATCTCAGGGGGTTTAGGTGACACAGCTGCACTGGCAGGTTCTCTCTCATGTAGCTCAGGCCCCAGTGAGTTCCAGCCAGGTGGAGACTGGGGACACTGGTGAGGATTCACACAGGCCAGAGTGCTTCCAGGGCATTTTGCTTTGCATCCGTTTCCTCAAGCAATGGCACAAACAATTGTCTGCTTTAGGAAACTTCAGCAGGTGGTCATCCTGGGCATTAATGCTTTGCAACTCCATTTTATCACCTTGTTAACAGTGACCTTTCCACAGCCCAGCTCTACCCACCTAAGCAGAGGGGGAATAGTGCTGAGCATCAGCAGACACCACCTTAGCCCTTCCTCAGGCAGAGTTTAGTAATTCTCTTTTCCTCAGCATAACCCAAAGGACTACAGGTGGCATTGGATTGATGCCAAGGGTGAGAGGAGGCCTCCACGCCTGAAATGACTCTTTACAGCTCTAACTGGAGTATAAAAACAAGTTCATGACACTGGGGAGCTGAGGATGTCTTGACCAATAGATTCCATAGTCACTGTTATACTGAGTGACTGCAATCCTTGTAACCATTCTTGCACAGCTTTTTCTGACTCACACAATCAAGAACCAGCACATCTCATGAATTTTCAGCACATCCACAACATCTGCCTTACATACCTGCCAGCACTGTTTAATGACAGCTAATAATCACTTCACTTGAGAAAATTCAAAGACACGCACCAGACGTGTCCCCACACAGAGCACTCCCCTGACACAATACACAGGTACAGCTCATCCCCACAAAACACACACTCATTAATTACGTCTCCCCACGATGATCCAACAGCCCTGCTCCCACAGACACCTCCGATTTTGTTCCCATCTTTGCCTGTACCTGTCTCCAGCTGTGCACCTCCTGCAGCTTTGCTCCAGCCCCTGAGTCGTGACGTGGCCGTTTTTCCTCTCTGGGAGCAGGAAAGGTGGCATCATAATACTGCCTTATTTGCTCCCAGCACTACAGGGGAATGTCTTAAACGATCTCCAGGCATTCAGGAAGAGGAAGAAGTATTTCTCACCCCCTCCCTGGCTCCAGGCTTTTGTAGGGTAGGGATCATCCTCATCACAGAATCACCATCACCATCTCCACATGTGGCCCCTGATTGCAGTAATTTGGGTTTCTGCTGTTCCTCCACCTGTACCAGCTCATCAGATGTGATTTCCTTGCAGTAGAGATGCTTTCTTTTGGGAAGTTTCGGGTATCTGGCAGTCAGTGGGAAGCCCGCTAAGTTGTCTGCATGCTCAAGTTACTTGCACTTACACTGTGGTCATCAGTGTCCCGTCTCCCTCTGGCTCCAACCAGGCTCCCACTTCTGCTGTTTCTGGGAAGGTGCCATCACGGCTGGTCCTCCACATGAAGCATGCCAAGCTCCATGTCTGACTAAAGCTCTTGCAGGAGTGCTCAGGATAGGCTTTCTTGTAAAAACAGGAGAGAAAACTTCTTTCATACAGTTTAAGGTATTGCATGACACACAGCCCCTGCTGCTCTCAGGTAACACAGGACTGTTCAGGACAGGCCATGGTCTTGACCTCATGCCTTTCTCCACCCTGGATGAGTGGCTCAAACAATAGGAAACCAGGGGAGCCCTCTCCAGGGTGTGAGGCTTTGCTCTAAAAGAAAAAAACCCCAAACTATCCCAGTCATACTATTTTGGTGTACTCGGTGAGGCCGGGAACCAGCAGGTGGAGGCCCTGGCTGCCAGGGTACCAGCACACACTGGAGAAGGGACTTTATCCTGCATGACAGTGGACCAGAGAGCAGAGAAAGGGCAAAACCCCTTCCTTTGCCCCTTCATTTAATTGTGTTGTTCTGCAGATAACACATCGTGTTCAACGGGTTAAACTGTTGGAAACAAGCAGCTTTCTATATTTACTGGTGTAATCTAAAAATACCCCAATTGTGCTGACAGCCAAAGCAAGCAGAGGCTCCTGAGGGCTCTTTTTCTATCCCAGTGCCATGTGGGTGCCCCAGCTGGCTGACACTGCCCCAAGTGAGAGGAGTCCAAAGAGCAAGATCGGTGTCATGCCCCCTCACAGCCTCACTGCACATGGTGCCTTCACCCTCTGCCTCCCAGCTGCTCGAGAAGAGCAATCCTCAGCTCCCACCCATCCCTCTGCCCAGCCCCTGCTATTTGCTGGCTTCAAGTGCAATAGGGGCTATACAGTTCAGCCAGATGATTGCAAGGGGCTGAACTAACAGACTCACTGAAAACAGGACAGGACATCTTCACCACCTCCCTTGTGTTCCCGAAGAGGCTGTATTAATTCATGATTTAGAATAATCCCTGATTTCGTTGCAGTTTGGGCGTTTTCCATTGGGAAGATAGAAGAAATGCTTGCTATAATTCACTTATGTTATACTGGCATAACTGCATGGGCATTCAGTTTATATCTGCTTGTGGAGTTACTGGTTTGTGTCTGCTGGTTGCACTCACAGCCTGAGACCTTTTTGGACTGCTGATTTATTTGGCCACCATCACCCCAGCGGTTGGCACTCCAGGTTTAGGATTTCCGGGCTGTAGGGATTCAAGTGTCTGAGTGCCTGGTCAGGGAGGGAAATGGTTTGGTGCCCCAGCTCTGAGGCAGCCAGGTGGTATCAGCAGATACAGCTTGCTTGCCTTCCTTCTCCTCCTCCTCCTC
>VYZQ01052763.1:30926-43657 GCA_013400655.1 Mystacornis crossleyi | reverse complement strand
ACAGTATCACAGTAGAGGAAGTTAAGAGTTAAAGACCAGTGAAGCAAACTTGGCATACACCAGGTCATGAGACAACACAGGATGCATCCAAGTGGGCTGAAGAAACCAGTCAAGACCATTACCAGGCTGTTCTCCATCACCTTTGAAAGGTCATGGCAACTTGGGAAGGTGATGACAGATAAAGGGCAAATGTCACACCCATGTTCTAAAAGGGCAACAAGGAGGCTACAGGGTGGAACAGCAGCCTGACCTCGCTGCCCAAGATGACCACAAAGCAAAATCCTTCCGGAATCCACTTCCAAGCACACGATGCACACGGAAGGATAAGAACAGCCAGAATGAATCTAAAAAGGACAAACTGTGTATGACAAACCTGATTTTCTTCAATGACGAGATGTCTGTCTTGGTGGACAAAGGGAAAGCAGAACATTTCCTTGACTGCAGCATGACTTCCAACACAGCATCTCAAATTATCTTTGTAGCCAGACCAGACTAACTTGGACTGCACAGATGAATTATGAGGCGAGTGAAAAAGTTGCTGGAGTCACAGCTACTGGTTTTAAGTTCAAACCTGATACACTGGAGGGCAGGGTGGCTTCTACGAGTGACCCAGACAGGATGAGTAATGAGCTGAGAGGAAGCTCAGAGTTCAACAACTGCAAGTGGAGAGTACTGTAGCTGGGATGGAACAGCACCACACAACAGAACAGGATGCACTTACCAGCTAGAAGGCACCATGACAAAGAGGACCTGACAGTGCTGGTGGGCAACAAGCCAAGCAGAGAGGAACAAGGAGCCAGTCCTTCGCACTGACCATGCGAGTATGTGTTGGTAAATGCACAGCCAGTAGGCTGAGGGAAGTAAATTTCCTCCTCTATTTATCATTTGTGAAAACTTATGTGAAACATTATGACTAACTCTGGGGTCCTCAGTGCACAAAAAATACCAAAACATTCCGCAGCTTCATGGAAAGCCACCAAGATGCTTCAGATGATGCTCAAGAGAAGCTGAGAGAACTGGAATTCTTCAGGATGGATAAATGCTTGACCTCAACAGAAGTTGAAATGAGGCTTTACTTCTAAGTGGTACAAAGTGAAAGGACAAAAGTCAACAGACGAGATACTAGAAATCCTATTTTGTAGGAAAAGAATATAAGAATTGGGGAAAGGTGCAGACTGTCAAGTGGAGTTGCAAAACCTCCGTCTTGGAAATTCTCAAAATTCTGCACAAGAACCTGAACAATCTGATATAACATCAAAATTGGTCTGACTTTGAGCAGAGAATTGGACCAGTTGGCCTACAGGGATCCTTCCTAACCTGTGGAACACAAAAATGCAACTCTAAGTTTCTTTTTCTGAGGACAAGACTGGATGTGACAGGGAAGGGGAGAGATTAATGTTATACATGAGAGAATAGTCTGCTAGTAAAGTTGTAAGGACAGAGGCAATTAAAACCTCCAAGAGTAAAAAAATTTGATACATTCAGTGTACTACTAAGACCAAAGTAATTCAGTGTGTCAACGGGAAAAGGAGTTGAGAGAATTGTGATGTTGTTTCTATACTGAATCATGAAAGCCTAGACCAAAAGTATAAGAAGCAACAGTGCTTCACCCACACCAAGTTTACTATTTTTGTTAATAACATGAATTAATTTTGCAGATTGAGAAGGGAATACTGTGTTTGAAAGTTAACTGCAGATCAGAAGCCCTGGCACTAGACAAGGAGGACAAATGCAAATTCAAAGGAAGCAGCAGTAAGAGAAAGAACATCAGCAAACTGTATGCACATCTCATGAATTTGCACAGCACAAAGCCCAGCAGAAAAAAAATGTTACATTCAAAGGAAGGCAATAATGGACTCCCCAGCCCCAGGACGCAATAGAATCTTATAGAAATATTGTGACATTTGAGTGAAAGTCCTAAAACATGAGAATACCATCATCTATGACTCAGTTTCCTTCTTTAACACAGGAAGGACCAGGAATGCTAGGCACAAAGAGTGTTTAAAGACAGCTTTTGATTTATCATTTGAAAATGGCACTATAACCTTTAAACAAATGAAGTTTCACTTTGTGAAAGGGCAGAGTGTTTGGATCAGTCACTGACAGCTGGCAGCAAGAATGTGGCTGAAGGTTGCAAATGCCTGTGAAAAAGAAAAAATACCTGTCTAGGACAGTAAAGGGGGATGGGGAGGAGGGAAAACCCCCAAACTCTTCTGCCTTTTCAAGTAAAATGTTCATATGCAGGCTATTTTCTTGAAAAAAAGGTGTATCAAGCAGTTCTGGGGAGTAATGTAATATATGAGGAGTAAAATTGCAAGTGAGTGCAATTTTACCCCACAGATCAGACACAGTCAGTCAATGAGTGCTGCTACGAAGGACATTAAGTCAAAAGTTGCTGCCCTAGGCAGAAGTCCAGCCAGAAGTTAAACTGAAGTACAGCCAGGAAGTGCTGCAATCCCTCAGCTGAACAAAACCAAACAGAAAGACCAAAGTAATCAGGGGTCCATCCATAGTGGCTGGTCAAAGGTGCGTGCAGAAGAAGAAGCTCCTGGAGACTTTGCAGAATCAGGAGGAACTAGAAGGCACAGCTCCAGACAGGGTAGTGCTTCCTCCCTCAGAGAAACGAAAGGGGGAGATGAGAAGTATGTTCTCTTGCATAGTTGGAAAAGAACAGAACACAGGGAAACAGAAAGCAGCAGCCCTCTGGCTTGCAGAGAACACATCCCTAACATAATGAAAATAAGCCTGATGGCAGGACTGAATTGCTTTGTATCTACTAAGTACCCAATAGGCAATGTGATTAATGACACTGACATATAACTTGTTTATACATCTAAGACATTCTGTCTTACACACTGTGGCTTCCACACTCTGCTTGGGAAAGTTGGTTATTTGATACCTCTTCCATCCCTGCTCTTACCAGAACAATATCATTAAGAATGGAACTGGAGCCCAACCTGCTGAGGTGACTGCAAAGACCTGGCAGGGAGCTGCCTTAGAGAAGCCAAGAGAAAACCAGAGAAGCAATTAGCTCTTAACTCAGTGGAAGTTCTACAGTGCACTAAATTTCTAAGATTTGTCTTGGCATCTGACATTTCATCAGTGCTGCTGACAGGAAGCCCAGAGCACACAGAGCTGCAGCCCTGGGAGGCACTCACACCACACCGGATAACACATTTCTGTTGGTAACCCTATGGCTGGGCAGGATTCAGCAACTTCAAATGACATAACAAAATGCAAGGGAAGGAACCAGAACTGTTAATTTTGCAAGAAATTAATCTTAACAGATAAATCTTCCAAGTAAGTGGTGTCTGTTTGGAGAGGAAAATGGCCAAGGAACTTTCCAGGAGGTTTATTCAAGAAGTCTACAAAAACTGGTGCACAAGTGCCACATTTGTACTAAAAGTCCCTTCTACTGTAAATATGCCCATTGTCGCTACACTCTACAAGTCTGCCAGCCTACAGCAATAATATAATACCAGCAAATCATTTTAACAACACACATTTCCAACTCTTGAGTGATGCTGAATAATGTACAGAAAATCACAGATCCATTTAGGGACTCAAGATGGCACCACTCTCTGTGCTGTTGTTTGGACTTACTCAAAATCCATTCTTCTCTTGCCCTTCTATTCATGACGGTAAGATTAAAAATGATTAAATGTTTTCAACTGTTGCTTAAACCTGTTATTTAACTATTTAAGTCTAAGTTGCACCTGAATGGGAGAACACCAAAAAAGGCACAAGCCACTAAGACATGATTCAACACTTGGCAAATCTCAGATGGCAGAAAAATTGACTTGGAAGAATTTACTCAACCTATTGCCTTTGCCTAGATGACAGAAGAAGAAAAGACCAAGAAAGATTTGTTATACCAAGCCCATGCTGAAAAACTCAGCCTTCTTTTCTAAAAAAAGCAAATTAGTTTTTGCTCTCAGAGGACTGTGAGATTCCTCTCATTGTTTTGGTAATTAAATATTGCATTACACTTTCCTGTTCCATGAATACTCTAAAAAACACAGCAATTTAAACCAGAATCCCTGAAAAGGAATGGCTGCATTATATGAGATATTTAATGTGCCTCTTATAACAAACACAGGCTCCACTTTGGTTCAATACCTTCGAAAAAGTGGTAAGAACTCAGAATAGTAAGGGCGAGCAGGCAATTAAAGAATTTCTTGCATATCAAATGCATATTAAACAAGTGAAGAAGCACTTCTGCGAAGTGGTCACAGAAACAGAATACACCAGACTCCTATAGTATGGACATAATTAATTGCCTTTGTGAAATTAGTTGAAACATTTGAGTTTCAGCTTGCAAGTATGAGTTGAGCTGAACATAAAATAATGTCTCAGCTGAAGTACAAACTATTTCATTTTTAAATTGAAATAAGCTATTAATAAAACATTAACCTGAATAGCAATGACTTGACGTAGGTTGGAAGTAGGGTGTATGCAAACCCCAGGGAATGTGGTGGGAAAAAAAATTTCCTTTCTTAAAGCAATTGAACTGACTGAAAGTGTGATGATTATTAAGGGTACTCCACAATTTTTGAAGACTTAGGTAATACGTGTTAAAACAATTGCAGTGACTC
The DNA here is from genome assembly GCA_013400655.1 of Mystacornis crossleyi. Lineage (NCBI taxonomy): Eukaryota > Metazoa > Chordata > Aves > Passeriformes > Timaliidae > Mystacornis > Mystacornis crossleyi. The sequence continues at coordinate 39,062 of VYZQ01052763.1, read as the reverse complement.
TGCCTCAGCTGCCTCACTGTGCAGCACGGTGTAACTCACAGAGGCCGTGCCACCTCTCTGTGGTTGCCTCAGGAAGCCTTGAGGAGGGATGCAGGCTCCAGGCCTCTGGCACAGACTGCTCATGGGAGTCTGTCAGAATCTTCTGACAGTAGTTCTCAGCTGGGCATTTGCGACAGTTCTTCAGATGCTGAGAAAAATCACAAGAGACAAGAACTCCCTGTTCCTTACCCTAAGAAACCAACAACTTACAGTTCCATAAATTCTCAATACAGTTTCCAACTTTTCTTCCAAGCCCAAGATGGAAAGAGACTTCAGCAAGCACCTGTCACACTCTTTCCACTGATACTTGCTACCCTCAGAACAGTTTCAAAGAAGACCTGAGCTATGGGTTTAGCAATTTTAAACTGCATAAAATGGCAATGCCAGTAAGAACCTAGTTGCTGTCCTGAATTTTTCCTGTACCCGAGTGGCTTATTTTGTACTAGCACAAGTATCAGTGAAGTGAAATGAAAATCAGAAACTGGTCTTTGCTTTTCTTTTGCCTGACTAGTTTTAACAAAAAGAAAAAACAAACCACCCCACTTTTTGCATTAATTCTGCTCAGTTCCCCTGTGTGATACGTAATAAACCATACCAACATCTGTGGTGGAAAGGACTTTGAAATGAAACGTGTAATGAAACATGAAATGAAACATGAAATGAAACTTCCCAAAGTGTAAATCACAGAAGATATCCAGCACGATTTTTCATTCTCTCCCAGTCAGTACAGAAACAGGAGAGAAGTTACACGCATGATTCTTAAGAGACATGCACTGTCACACCATATATTGGCCAAAATAGTCAGGTCTTGCATGCTTTTTTTAAAGTTCAACAGGTAAAGTGCACCCTTGAACTACTTTACTAACTACTATTAACTACTGTGAATGTTTTTGTAACACATCTCAAAATTTTTTTAGCTAGTATCTGGCTATTTCCACTGTGTACTGTCAGCTTATTCAACAGTACAAAGGCAGTAATGAAATTGTGGACAAAAGTACATTTTGATGTTTCTGACATCGCTGGTAGCCTCCAGGTCATATCAGATACTTAAAAATATTTACTACAAGAAGAAAGAATGTAAAGGAGGAGAAGGAGCAACGGCCTTCAAAAAAGGTAAGACAGACAGCAAGAATGTTCAGGGGCTGCAGAAAATAAACAAGCAAACAAACAAAAACCAACCAATCAAATAACAAACAAAACCCCAACCTGTTCCTGAGGTTAAATTGTTTTCCCACAGTTGCTATTTCTAATAGTCAAAAGACACTGGTCCTCTGAGCAGAGAAAGGCTCCTAATTTTGTTCTATTGCAAGAATAGTAATATAAAAGCAAATACGACCAGCTCATAGAAGCTGCTGATAAATGTTGTTTACATCATTTTCTTAGGGCTTTCCCCTCACTTTACACATACAATGCTCAGTTGCAAGTAACAAAGATACCTGAAATGGTGTTACGGACCCTTTCTTTCACAAACATCTGCTTGAATTCCTTTGAACTCAAACTGAAAATAATCCCAAAGTATGCCTCTATGTCCTAATCTGCTGATTCTTATTTACCCTATTTAAAGTGATTTCTCCAAATGAGACTTTACTGGTAACTGTACAAGCTGTATGTCCCCATCTAAGGGACTCTGCTAAACCTCATGGAGAAGCACTGAATTTCAAACAAAGAACTCACCACAAATTACTACACCAGCCACCATTTAAGTGAGGAGTGTGAGTAGATATTCCAAGCCGTGCCAGGGAAACAGAGGGCAGACACACACAGCTCTTACCAGTAAAGAATTTTAAAAGGAGCTGCTGATAAGACTGCATCTGCAGTAACCTCGACATATACAACAGAAAAGGGTTTTTTAAAAAAATATGTATCGCAAAATAAGCTCACTACAAAGCACAGTTATTCCAGGAAGGCTTACTCACTCCAAATTACATTTTAAAACAAATAATCTGCTATTTTTACATGAAAAAAGATTTTGCTTATCTACATGGAGAGAAAAAACTTCAAAACCACAAAATACAGCTATTCTGATGTAGAATCATATGCTTAATAAACTCCAAGATCCTGTCGACAATTAATTTGGGGAGAATCACAAACATTTATGCAAAGGTTCAGAAATGAACTAACAGATTTTAAGGTACAACAATTTAGTTTTAAAAACCCACAGAAAGCTTCTCTGTTAGATTAAATATGACTATATAAACAATGTTGACATTCAGTGTAATGAATTCCTGAAGAATAATAACTAGGATATGATCAGCAAATTGTGTAGCTACACACACATAAGATAAGAAAATACCATAAAAGGGTTTTTCCAACTGTATTTAGGAAAACAAAAATCTTCAGCTGGTATTTTCCAACATATTTTCACAATGTAACAACTCCCTAAAATGAAATTTTGCTCTGTAATAAACGGTCCTCCAAAGCCCTCTGAAGCTCAGAGTTATAAAAATTAGTACAATAACCATGGGAAATGCATTTCTGACCACTCAACTTCTTATGATTGAGATCACAACAATGTTACTGTTTAAGGGCCACTTGCAACTTACATCTATTTAAAAAATTATCAATGTTCTTGTTCTTCCTCAGTGCTGGATAATCCAGATCAAGGACCAAAGAATTCAAGCCATCCTGAAAAAAAAAAAAAAAAAGTTAATTGAGTTCTAAAATCTTAACCAACAATTGTCCTAAAATTACTGCACTGGGACTGATTATATATTATTCAAGCATGCATTACATTCCTAGTAGGCAAATCAAACAAGCTCTCAAGTATGTTTATAAACCAGCAGAGGAGCCAACACACACTGACTGGCTCCAAGTTCTATAAACAGTACAGCTATATTACCACTGATTAGTGGCACTGAGACTTAAACTGGAGTAGTAGTTTTAATCTTAATCAGTAAGTAATCTTACTCATTAAACACTGATTTAAGATGCTGAGTTCAGTCGATCCATTTTTCTTACTTCTGGTACACTTTTCCTGCAAAGACTTTATGTTTGTATATTTATATTGCTTTGATCAAAGTCTCTCTACCCTCTCATTCTGGACATTCAAAAACCCACCACACATTTTCCTTGGAAGCAAGATGTGACCTAAAGAAGACAATTCACCCCGTAATTCAGGCTCACAAGACTAGAATACTTTTTCTAAGTGACTCAACAGAAGACAGGCCGGAACCCTACATGCCGTTCTGCTACCCATTATCAATGCCTCAGCAGAAAACAATTGAGACTCTTAAAATGGCAAGGGATGAGATCACCAAAACTAAACTAAAAATAGTATTTTAAATGCCTGTTACACGACTTAACTAAGTTCCACCTTTCTGCAACCTGGAAAAACTTTAGAAAATGACTCTTCAAACACAGAGACCTTTCCAGTTACACAGGGACAAATAAAACTAAAAATTAGTTTCAGATACTAAGAAGAGTCAGAGACACCAGTCATTGTCAGCAACTCCAGTGTTCAGCCTGAAATGGCAGCTTTATTCATTGCCCTATGAACAAAATCCTGAGACTGCTTTTTCAGGTTTTTGAGCCTTGACAGGGCATCACAGAGATTTAAGTCAGAGATCACATCCTGTTTATTAATAGGCAGCCAACAGAAGTAGACAGCTTTTCAATCTTCTTAATAACTGAGGCTACAGCTAACAACCTGCTAATGTTATTTTAATATATCTGTTATAATTTATTGCAATTTTTACTAAATCTGGTATAAATTATTGCAAATATTACTAAAATGATTACATTCATTTTAATAACGTATCTGGAGAGATTCAAATACAAGGTCTAAGATTATTAAATATATTTTGAATGCCACTTTGTCCTAAATAAGCACCAAAAAAGTAAGACCACCTCATCTGTGGAGAAGTCACTTTTCACCACAAAACACATTAATGCTTAAGACCATTTTCAAAATGAAGGCATTTATTTATTTTTACCTCCTACCAAATGAAGGTGTCTCGGGAAGTGTCACAGACATGCTGATGGAGTATGGGTTCAACAAACGATTAAAAGCTGGCTGAAAGACTCGGCCCAGCAGACTGATCAGTGGCACAAAGTCCTGTCAGAGCCAGTCACCAGCAGTGCACCCCTGCACTGGCACTTCTTTGGACAGAGACGGTTTTCACAAAGTTCAGTGAGGGGAAAAGCCAAGTCCTGCTGCTGGAGAGGAAAACCCCCAAGCACCACGTATGGGCTGTGGCCTGACAAGCAGGAGAGCAGCTTTGCGAAGAAGCACCTGAGGGTCCTGGTGAACAACAGGTTCCTCTCTACTCTGCACTGATGAGGTCCCACCTGGAGTGCAATGTTCACTCCTGGGCTCCCAAACCACTAAAGACAGGGACCTACTGGAGTGAATCCAGCAAAGGGCCAGTAAGATTAAGGCACTAACGCATTTCTCAAAGGAGGAAAGGCTCAAAGAGCCGGGACTCTGCAGCCTGAGAGGAGAAGACTCGGGGCTGGAGAGCTCATCTATGTCTCTAAGTACCTGGTGGCATGGACTGAAGAAAAGGCAGTGCTCACTGACAGGACAAAAGATAATGGACACGAGGTAAAACACACAAAATTGTATTTGAACACCACACTTTTTTTCCTGTGGGAGTGGTCAAGTACTGGAACAAATTGCTCAGAGAGGTTGTGGAGTCTCCACCAGTGGAGATACTAAAAACCTGACAGGACCCAGTCCTGGGCAACCAACTTTGGCTGACCCTGCAATGAGCAGGGTATTGGACTAGACAGTATCAAGAGGTCCTTGCCAACCTCAAACATTCTGTGATGTTACACCAATAATACTTCCACTGCTGCACAGAGAAATTTCACCCTTGACTCTATGTAACCTGAACAGTTATGAAGGTCTTACACATCAAGTTTTAGAACTCCCTAACAGAAAGAAGAGTAGGACAGCGTAAATAAGCAAATGGGAAGTCAGTCAAGAAGGCACAGTAGTTGCTTTAATAACTATATATAGGGATTATTTCAGCTTTGACCATAACAGTTCCTGCAAGACATTAAAGATAAAGGAGTGATGCACCAGGACACCATGGTGCAAGAAAGACACTTGTCTTTCAGAGGGACAGAAGATTTACTACCTATTGTTAATTTCTATGACACTTTTACAGAAGAATAAAACCAAACAAAAGTAACAACGTTGTTATATACTTAAGGATTAGTCACTACATGAATTTCACAGGAATTGCCCAATAATCTGGACAAATCCAACAGAAAGTACTAATTTGAGATGACTTCCTGCAAAATAACATAATAGAACCTACACTACTTTTTATTTGGCAAAGACCACCTTAAAAAAAAGGGTATCTCATTTTGCAGCACAGTGTGTCAGCAGAAATATGGATCCTTACCCTGCAACATGTAGAGAAGAACCACGCTGAATGCCCTGATGGGAACAGCTGGGCCACATTTTAGGATTTACCTAGGTCAATGAGGTAGCAATTCCAATTAGATAGCAATCTACACACAACACCAAACTTCAACATTCTTCTTTCACTGCTACCGAGAAAATATTCTCGTGATCACTAACAACTGGGTAGACATTTTAAGGGAAATGTAAAAGCAGTCTGTGCTAACAAAAATCAGCAAGGCGTATTTTTGTTCTTCCTGTTTTGGAGGGGAAGAGAGGTGAGGTCACCTGATGTCTTAATGCTTTTCATGTGAAGTTATTTTAGTGGTTGACCAAGAAACCCATATATAGTGTGCTTGACTTTTATCTTATGTAAAACATCAGGGGAAAGAATAAAGTTATCACCCCAACAAAAAATTTTAGCGAAGTTGGATTACAAGGTCCAATGCAACCATAAATTCCCATTTAAACTGAACTGTATATTATAATTCCAGATGTCACTTTCTTTTCCCTGTGTCATTCTGATTTCATGGCTTTTTTGTGGGCTATACAAACTGAGAACCATATTTGCAGCTACTTTTTAATTAGCTTTTTCTGCCTCTTTTTCATGGACTCCTGCTAACAATTTTCACAAGTAGTTACTAATGAATAGAAATTTGAGAACAGCACAACTGACTATTTTAGCTCTTTGGAAGTGTCCTAACTCTAGAACCCAGCCAGATATGGCTGGTGTCAAAGAGAGGTGATCAATATCATCATCACAAGGAACAGAAAGTGTAAAATTTTTTTTATCCCTGTGAACAAGCCTCATTATCATACTCTTTCAAAGACAAGATTTTAAGCTTTCAAACAAAATTTTAATGTAAAAGATTTCAAGTTCATATCAACGTGTAGTTTATGAAAGACTTGTCTTGCACACTAGCATTTTGTCAGAAGTTGTTTCTTTAAGCTTAACATTTTCATGGAAAGACCTAGTTGATTATCACTTAACAGAAAAATTCACTACAATTAAGAAGCTGGGTCAAAAGATTATGCAGTAAAACAGACAGTTGAGACTGAAGAGAAGTAATCCAGGAAATGACGTCCCCTCTGTCTAGGCCTCATGGATAAGTCACTTCAGCCAGGAAATATGCTATTAAAGGGATTTCACTGCTCACTTCCTCTTTCTGCTCTTACAAAAGAAGCTAACAGGCCAAAAATAGCAGCTTTCAAACAAACGCATCACTGGCAAAGACAGATCTGCCCCCATCAAAAGCCTTTTCCTCATGGCAAACATGCTAAAATGTTTTCCAAGAGAAAAGCCCAAACTTGATAAATTTTGCAACACCCTCCTACTAACATGAAGAGCAGAGAGTGTCACCCTCTGTGGACAACACGGAGCTTGGCCTTCCCTGCAAACAGTTTGCACTGTTCATCGATCTCAATGAACCAAAGGAAAAGCAGGCAAGAAAAGTTCCCAAGATACAGGAACTAAATGTTTATGTTCTTCTCTGACAAAAAGGTCAGTATCACAGAAAAATACTAGTAGCTTCTCAATAACGTGTTTAAGATCAGTTCCAGGGAATCCCACAGAAGCCCTCACCAAATTAAACTATGCTGTGCTGATAAGAGTTTCTGATGTTAAAGTAACTGTTTGAACCTGTCTAACATTGATACGTACATGTAAACTCCACTGCCTGTCAAAAGCAGCCTTGGCTATTTTGATTTATTCCTCACTTTCACGATGTGAAAAAAAATAAAACTCAAGGTCAAAAAGTAAGATGATTGAACAGAAAAGGTATCAGTTACTTCAGAAAACAATTCATAATCCTGCAGTAACCGGAAAACATAAAAAGCCTGATCTAGTGAAAGATGTCCCTGCCCACGGACAAGGGGTCGGACCAGATGATCCTTCAAGGTTCCCTTCCAACCTATACCCATGAGATCCCATGAAAATTTCACTAAACCATTACTTATAAGAAAACCAAAACAATAGTCCTTCCCTCTTGCAAATTCTCAAATAAAATTTAATAAAATATGCTGCAGCAAAAAGTAAGGATAGAAAAGTCTTGTAACATCACATTACACTTTTCCAACTGGGCCTAAATGCTTTCCAAGGCAGAACTTCCCAAATCTGTGAACACAGGAAGTGAGCATCTAATGACTCTTCACCAGGATTAAACCTCCACTATGTTCTTCCATATGCCAATGGGACCCTTAAATAATTCTGGTCTTTCCTGAGTGATTACTTCTTTCCATATCATAGAAGCTACGTTTGGATGCCAGGTGAACAGCTCAGTCACAGCATACAACACAAAAAACAAGTGAAAGGTAATATGCAAGGCAAATACAGCCTTTCCCCAAGCCTGTCCTACTCAGTGATCTCTAGGATATGCTGCAATTCACTTTTCTCTTACTTACGCAATAGTAATTAGTATGTGAAGGAATAATCTGGGCCATGATAATGCAGCCAACATTTACTGTTAGGAGGTCTTGCTATTCTAGTTCTTTAACAGTTTTCCATTAATTAACAGATTTTTATAACAGTATTGAGTATGTACAGTTTAGAAACCTAAAAGCAGCTACTGTACACAAATGAGTATATAAATATGTAACGACAGGCTTTCCTTACAATCTGATTTCTGTACATGAAGGTAAACAAATACTGAAATGGTTTTAATGTTGTCTGCTATTGAATACAGGCAAGTTTTCTCCATCATACAAGTAATACTCCTCAAGACATGTCCTCTTATGTACATGCATGTTTT